>PVLC010001009.1:0-95220 GCA_004027655.1 Graphiurus murinus | reverse complement strand
TCAGGTCTAAAGTTGAAAAATATCCCTAGCCTCCGTTGACACAATTATCTGGAAAGCACAGAATTCAGACAAGGTACAGGAATCACCATGATTGTGGCAGCCACTGACCTTCAGCTCATTGCTCAGCACATTTACATCCGTGCCCTCTTTTCACCACTGTAATACTATGAGCCACATTCATGTCCTGGAAGAAGGACATCCTTGGAATGTCAGAGAGCAGATCAAAGACTGGATCTCAGTTTAGCTAAGCACTTTGACTTCCCTGTGTATCACATCAACAACTGCAGAAAGCCTTTAGAATCTACATATTCCCATAGCAAGAGTTTGTTGTATTTTTGGCTAGAGAAATTATGCCTACAGATGAGCCCAGGAGTCTTACAGACTTGTGTCAACATGACTCCAGGCCCATAGTCCCAAAGAAGTGAGGAAGGTGCAGAGGAAATTAAGATGTACCTTATCACTCCAGGCCTCAGTCTGACCATCTCTAAAATGGAAGTGTGGGACTGTATACCTTTACTCTATATACCTTTCAAATCTAAGGTCTTCATTCTTTAAATCATGGTGTAAAACACTCTACCCTTGACTTCAAGAGAAGCAACCTTAGAGGGCCAAAAGAAAGACTGGGGAATAAGTGGCCTCAACCTCAGTACTCGAATCATCATCTTAAGATACATCATAGAACCTTCTTGTACCTCACCACCCACCCACTTGGCCTCCAGAGCCCCTGCTCTCCATCCCACCCCAACTATGCTAGCCACGTCATCATCTTTCCTTGTCTATCACAGTGAAATGAGTCTTGTCACCTGACTCCCAAAATTTATGTGTTGAAGTTCCAACCCCCAGTACTTCAGAATGTGAGTGCACTTGGAGATATGGTTTTTAAACAAGTAAGTAAGGTAAAAAGAGGCCATTAGGGTGGCCCTAATGTCATGCCGCTGGTGTCTTTGTAAGGAGAGGTTAATTATTGGAAAACAATTATGACACACAGGAAGGGGAACATCATGTAAAATCCCAGGATGATCATGGCCATTCTGCAAGCCCAGGAGAGAGGCTGGGAAGAAGCCAACCCTACTGACATTTTGATCTTGGACGTGGAGCCTCCAGAATTGTGAGAAAATAAACTTTTGTTGTTTAAGCCAGTTTATTGTCCTTTGTTATGTCAGCACTAGAAAACTAATGCAGACATACTATAACATTTGCATCCTAAATGTTATCTTAAAATCCCAATCTTTCCAACATTTTGGGCAGGCTTCTGAATCCATCCAATTTTTTCTCTCAAACTCTTTTCCTTCAAACCTGTGATCCCCCTGTCTCAGCCTCCCAAGTACTGAGATTACAGATGTGTGCCAACATACCTTGCTTCAAACTCTTTAAAAGCTGTACAACACACACAGGAAGCCTTCTTAACTCCCTTTAAGATAATCCCCCCACTCACCTCTGCGATTTCATCTATGTCCCCTCCTTCCTTTCAGTGCTCCCCAAGGACTTCATGAGCAGCTTGAATTTGGGGGAAATTATTGATCTGATTTCTTGTTGTTCCTTTTACAGGATGTTCCTTCTGCCTGGAGGGATCTTCTTGCAAACCAAGCCATCCCAGCCTTTCTGATAAGGTTACATAGGGGGAAAAGTCATCATGATAGATTATTAACAAAGAGATCACTTATTAAATGAGACTCCCCGTCCCCCTATATTCATATCCCCCTCCTGTCTTACCTATGTCTCTCTCAAACCCAGTAGGTTAAGGTCTTCATTGAATTGATTGTGAAAATCCAAAAAATGCACTACAAATTATTTCAAAGTGACAATCAATCATTGCTCAATATCCAAGATTTTCTCTAGCTGTCACTAGTCATGTTATAAAATTGCTCTAATCATGCATAAAACCATTGATCAATGGAGAGACAGTCTGAATTAGCATAGTTTAAAATTGAAGAAGAGAAAGTTGACAAGAATTACAATATAATAGTTACTCTAAAAACATTGTTTGACTAACAAAATATAAAGAAAAGCCCTAATTTTTTATTGGATAATATTGGAATTTATAATTTATTTTATAAATAACTGTGGTTGTGCAACAAAAAGGCAAACCCAGATTGATGTCTTTTATATCATGCTACCATAGAGATTTTTATAAAATATAAAAAACACGCACACAAACGAACAATTCCATGCCTTAATGGTTTTACTATTTTAAAATATATATACTGAAAAGTTTAGGATTCACAAATGAAAATTTATATGAAAGTTCACACTCCTGGAGTCAAAAAAGGACATTATTAGCAGTCTGAAGCTCCCCTTACACACTTTATGCCTAGAAGGTAACTATGATTCTGACTTCTTTTTATAAAATTGTTTTATTTCATTTTTATTAACATTATTAATTGTATATATTAAAGGGGGTCCGTACGTACATTCAGTATGCACTGATCAAACTCACCCTCCCCATATTCCAACCTCCAGGGGTCACTATTATACATGTAGATCAACATTTTTACCTTCCACATATGAGAGAGAACATGCCGTACCTGTTCTTCTATCTTATTTCACTTAACATAACATCATCTAGTTCCATCCATTTTCCTGCAAATGACAGGATCTCATTCTTTATAAGTAAACTCCATGGTGTATACACACCACATTTTCTTTATCCGTTCATCTGCTGATGTGCACCTCCTCTGATTACATGCCTTTGCTCCTGTGAATAGTCCACCATAAACATAGGCATGCAAGCTCCTCTCTGGTGTTGATTACACCCAGAGGTGGGTAGCTGGACATGTAGTAGATCTGGTTTTAGTTTTGAGAGGCCCCTCCATACTGTTCTCCATAATGGTTTTATTAATTTATATTCCCACCAGGTGGCCAAAGGGTTCCACTACCCTACCCTGCGTTGTGTGTAGGCACCTGCTACTTAGACAGTGGAGAGGGAGCTTCAGTGGCCTCTTCTGCC
This sequence comes from Graphiurus murinus, assembly GCA_004027655.1. NCBI lineage: Eukaryota > Metazoa > Chordata > Mammalia > Rodentia > Gliridae > Graphiurus > Graphiurus murinus. The sequence continues at coordinate 92,273 of PVLC010001009.1, read as the reverse complement.
TGCCCACAGGAGGATCCTGGGGGAGCCTTGATCAACTCTTGTGGCTGTAGGGCTGTTGACCATCCTGGGCAGGCCAGCGAGGGGTGGCAGAGAGCAACTTTATCTTGCTAGACTGGTCCTACTCCAGTCAGGCCCTACAGCTGAAGGAGTCTGGAAAAGAAAAGCCCTAGCTCTTGCCCCAGCCCAGCCATGCACAACACCCCACCCCCACCAGAGGAACTGCGCCAGCTCCAGCCAAGGTCCCACTCCTGCAGGGCATGGCCACTGAAACAGCAGAGAGGAACACAGTGGTTTCTACCACCATCCCACCTATGGAGGTCCAGCCTGGCTCCTGCAGTATCATAATACAGGGGACTTCAACATCCCACTTTCCTAGGTTGCTGGGAGCATGCCTTCAAAGGGGTTTGTGGGACCCTGGTATTGCAGTTTCTCTGCTTCCTGGTTTAAGATGAGGGTACTTACTCCAACATGTGCCCTTGCCATTGCAATCTACTGCCCTCATTAGAGTCCAATCCAATGGGCTGTCCAGTCTTGGATTTGAACTCCTAAACCATAAGCTAAAAAAAAATTCTAAGTTATTTACCTCCAGTATGTTATTGTAGTAATACAAAGCTGACAAATTCAGGTTCATATATATACAATTGTTATAGCCTCTTTAGTGAATCCTTTTATCATTATACAATGACCTTAGTCTCTTTACACTTTTCATCTTAAAGTCTATTTTATATGATATATGTATAGCTACTGCGGCTTGCTTTTGGTTTCCATTGACATGGAATAACTTCTACACTTCATTCTCAATCTATATTATCCTTACAGGTGAAGTGAGTCTCTTGTAGGCACATACCATTGGGTCTTTTCTACCTCCATTTGAAGAATCTAATCCACTTATATTAAGGTTATTATTGATAGATAAATTCTTACTCTGGCCATTTTTTTCATTGTTATTTTTGTAGCTCTTTTGTTTCTTCCTCTCTTGTTGCTTACCGTTGAAACTTTATGATTTTCTGTAAGGCAAACCTTAGTTTCTTTCTCCTTCTCATTTGTGCATCTGCTGTAACTTTTTGGGGGGGAGAGGTAGTTATCATGGGGTTATCATAAAGTGTTTGTAGTTAGACTGGGTGTGATGACATATTTCTGTAATTGCATTAACTCAGGAGGCTGAGGCAGGTGCATATCAAGTTGGAGGCAAGCCTAGGAAACTTAGCTAGACCCTGTCTCAAAATAAAAAAGGGCTGGGGGTGTAGCTCAGTGGTAGGGCACCACTGGGTTCAATCCCCAGTATTGATTTTTAAAAAAACTCATAGTTAGACTACTTTAGGTTCATAGCAACTTAACTTTGATTGCATTAAAAAAAAAAAAAAACTCCCATAGGTTCCCAAAGTGGACAATTTTACCCACTGGAATGAAATATAGATGCATAAAAGAACACAAATGTATCACTGCATCTTTCTACTTCTTCATTTAAAGAAGGTAGATTTACAAGGGAGAACTGAGTGATTTGTTTCTGAAAAAGGGGTTATAAGCCTACTTGGGAACCTCTGCTTATCTCCTCTTCCCCACAATTTATGTTTTTGTTGCCTTAATTTGCATCTTTATATGTTGTGTGTTCCTCAACCATTAATTGTCTCTGTTCTTATTTTTTACCATTTGGGCCTTTAAAAATATTTATTTTTTATTTATTTATATTAGTGAATGTAACTATACATTATTGTGATGTTCAGAGTGACACATTCATATATGCACACAACATCTCTTGGTGTATTTCCCTCTGCATCCCATTCCCATCCCCTCCTACCTCCCTGTACATGCTACTGAGATTGGTGGTAATAAATTCATATGTAAACAAAACATTATTTGGACTGTTTCTCGCCACAGCCTCCTTTTCCCCTCCCCTTCTTCCTCCTTCAATTACTTACACTATTGGGTCTCTCTCTTCATTTTTCTTTTTTTATTGTAATAATTCGTGCATTGTAAGCATACATCTTTGTTAGGTACAAAATGATAATGACATATGTGCACACATTTCTCATCTGACCCTATCCCCAATTCCCACCCTGCTCCCTCGCCCTCCCTCCCTCTCAAGTTCAGTTCAGTGAGTGACCTTGATATAATTGTGTAAGTACATCATGTGCCTTAGGATGCCCCCTCCCCACCCATCCATCCCCTTCAGTTAAATCAACTTCTTTGCTTATCGAGGGTCTCTCCTTTTTCAATCTGGAGACCTTCTTATGCCCCATCTTCTCCCTAGCATCCGCACATTAGGGAGAACATATGCTTCTTTACTCTTTGTGACTGGCTAATCTCACTTAACATAATGTTTTCCAGTTGCATGCATTTCCCTGCAAAGAACATGATTTTGTTCTTCTTTATGGCTGAGTAAAATTCCATTGTGTACATATCCCATAGTTTTGTAATCCATTCATCTGTTGATGGACATCTTGGCTGGTTCCATAGTTTGGCAATTGTAAACTGCGCAGCTATAAACATAGATACACATGTGTTGGTCTGACAGTTTGGTTTCTGTTCTTTTGGGTAGATATCCAGAAGTGGTACTGCTAGATCATATGGTAGGATCATTCCTATTCATCTGAGGATCCTCCATATTGTTTTCCAAAGTGGTTGCACTAATCTGCAATCCCACCAACAATGTATTAGGGTTCCCACTTCTCCATATCCTCACCAGCATTTGTTGTTGTTTGTGTTCTTGATGGTTGCCATTCTGATTGGAGTTAGGTGAAATCTCAAGGTGGTTTTTGATTTGCATCTCTCTGATTGCTAATGATGTTGAACATTTCCTCATACATTTATTGGCTATTTGTATTTCTTCTTTTGTGAAATGTCTATTTAGATCCTTTTCCCATTTTTGATTGTTTTCTTTAGCTGTGAGTTTCTTGAGTTCTCTGTATATACTAAATATTAGTCCTCTATCAGAAAAGTAGCTGGCAAAAATTTTCTCCCACTCTGTGGGCTCTCTGTTGAGGTTCTTGATGGTTTCCTTTGCTGCACAGAAGCTCTTCAGTTTAATGCAATCCCATGTATTGATCTTCCTCTGAGTTGCTTGTGCTTTTGGGGTCTTGTTGAGAAAGGTTTTACCTGTGCCTATGTGTTCAAGTGTTGGGCCTATGCCCTCTTCAAGTAGCTGCAAGGTCTCTGCCCTGACATCCAGGTCTTTGATCCACCTGGAGTTGACTCTTGTGCAGGGTGAGAAAGTGGGGTTTATTTCCATTTTCCTGCATATGCTTAACCAGTTTTGCCAACACCATTTGTTGAAGAGGCTATCTTTTTTCCAGTGTATGTTTTTGGCTCCTTTGTCAAAAACCAGTTGACTGTAAGCACGTGGGTGTGTTTCTGAATCTTCTATTCTGCTCCATTGGTCTGTGTGTCTGTTTTTGTGCCAGTACCAGGATGTTTTTATTACTGTGGCTTTGTAGTAAAGTTTGAAGTCAGGTATTGTGATCCCTCCTGCATGGTTCTTGTTACTAAGAATTACTTTGGCTATCCTGGGCCTTTTGTTGTTCCAAATGAATTTAAGGACTGATTATTCTATGTCTGTGAGGAGTGACTTTGGTAATTTCATGGGTATTGCATTGAATCTGTAGATTACTTTTGGGAGGATGGCCATTTTGATGATATTTATTCTGCCTATTCAAGAGTAGATTTTTCCATCTTCTAAGGTCTTCTTTGATTTCTTTTTTCAGCTTTTTGTAGTTTTCCTTATAGAGGTCTTTTACCTCTTTGGTTAGGTTTATCCCTAAGTATTTTATTTTTTGGGGTGCTATTGTGAGTGGAATTGTTTTCTGGATTTCTTTTTCAGTGGTTTTATGGTTGGCATACAGGAAAGCTTCTGATTTTTGAAGATTGATTTTGTATCCAGACACTTTGTGGAATTTGTTGATCAGTTCTATAAGTTTTTTGCCTGACTTTGTTGGGTCTTCTAGGTATAATATCATGTCATCTGAAAAGAGGGATAGTTTTAGTTCTTCTTTCCCTATTTTTACTCCTTTGATTTCCTTCTCTTGCCTTATTGCTCTGGCTAGAGTCTCAAGTACTATGTTGAACAGAAGAGGTGATAATGGACATCCTTGTCTTGTTCCTGTTTTTAATGGGAACTCTTGCAGTTTTTCTCCATTTAATATGATATTGGCTGTAGGCCTATTGTATATTGCCTCTATGATTTTGAGGTATGTTCCTTCTCTTCTGATTCTCTGCAGTGCTTTTAGCATGAATGGGTGTTGGATCTTGTCAAATGCTTTTTCAGCGTCAATTGACATGATCATGTGGTTTTTGTCTTTGAGTTTGTTTATGTGGTGTATTACATGGATTGTTTTTCTTATGTTGAACCAGCCTTGCATCCCTGGGATGAACCCAACTTGGTCATGGTGTATAATTTTCTTGATGTGGTTTTGAATAAGCATTGCTAGTATTTTGTTTAGCAGTTTTGCATCTAAGTTCATCAGTGATATAGGCCTATAGTTTTCTTTTCTTGAGCTGTCTTTATTTGGCTTTGGTATTAATGTGATGTTGGCTTCATAGAAAGTGTTTGGGGGGGGGTCTCTTTCTTTCTAGCTCACGGAATAGTTTGAGGATATTGGGATTAGCTCTTCCATAAATGTATTATAAAATTCACTTGGAAAACCATCTGGCCCTGGGCTTTTGTTTGATGGTAAACTTTTTATTGCTGTTTCTATTTCTTTGATTTTTATTGGTGATTTAAGTTTTCTATATCTTCTTGACTCAATTTAGGATGGTTGTATGTGTCTAAAAAATTGTCAATTTCTTCCAGGTTTTCCATTTTGTTGGAGTATAGTTTTTCAAAATAGTTTCTGATCCTCTGTATTTCCGCACTGCGGTGGTAATATCACTTTTTCATCTCTTATTTTGGTAATTTGGGTTGATTCTCTATTTATTTTGGTTAGGTGGCCAATGGTTTATCTATCTTGTTTATTTTTTCAAGAAACCAGCTTTTGGTTTTGTTAATTTTCTGTATTTTTTTATTCTCTATTTCATTAATTTCTGCTCTGATTTTCATAATTTCCTGTCTTCTACTGACTTTGGGGTTGGACTGTTCTTGTTTTTCAAGGGCTTTGAGCTGTGTCATTAGGTTATTTATTTGGTGAGTTTCTGTTCTTCTTATACAGGCACTCAGTGCTATAAATTTTCCTCTTAATACTGCCTTTAAGGTGTCCCAGAGGTTTTGATATGTTGTGTCTCTGTTTTCATTGGTTTCTAGGAATTTTTAAATTTCTCCCCTTACTTCTATGACCCATTCCTCATTCAACAATGTGGTGTTCAGTCTCCATGTGTTTACATGGTTACTCTGGGTCTTCTTAGAGTTGATTTCTAGTTTCACTCCATTGTGGTCTGAAAAGATGCAGGGAATTATGTTACATTTTTTAAATTTGCCAGTGCTCTCTTTGTGGCCCAGAATGTGGTCTATTTTGGAGAAGGTTCCATGCACTGCTGAGAAAAATGTGAATTCAGCTGTAGTTGGGTGAAATATTCTGTATGTGTCTAACAGGTCCATTTGGTTTATGGTATTATTTAGGTCCGAAGCATCTTTACTGACCTTTTTTTTTTTTTTTTCAGAAGATCGGTCTAGTGATATGAGAGGAGTATTGAAGTCTCCTAGTATTAGTGTATTGGGATCTATGTGTGATTTTATATCATGCAGAGTTTGTTTTATGAAAGTGGCTGCACCTATGTTTGGGGCATACATGTTGATAATTGTTATTTCCTCTTGCTGTATTGTTCCTTTTACTAGTAAAAGGTGACCTTCTTTGTCTCTTGTGATGAGCTTAGGCTTGAAATCTAATTTATCCGATATCATAGTTGCTACTCCTGCTTGTCTTCGAGTTCCATTGGCATGAATTACCTTACTCTAGCCCTTCACCCTTAGTTTGTGGGAATCTTTGCTTGTAAGGTGTGTTTCTTGCAGGCAGAATATAGATGGATTCTGGGTTTTGATCCATTTTGCCACCTTGTGCCTTTTTTTTTTTTTTTTTCGGTACTGGGGATTGAACTCAGAGGCATTCTACCTCCGAGCTACACCCCCAGCCCTATTTTTTTTATTCTTTATTTTGAAACCGAGTCTCACTAAGTTGCGGAGTGCCTCACTAGGTAGCTGAGGCTGGCCGCGAACCCAGATCCTCCGGTCTCAGCCTCCCGAACCTTGTGCCTTTTTATTGGGGAGTTGAGACCATTTATATTCAGTGTGATTATTGAGAGATGATTTTTAATTCCTAACATTTTGGGTTTTGACTTCTGTTTGCGGTAGTGTTTGTTTTTCTTTGCTTAGTTTTTGCTTCCTGGAAATTATTGTTTCTCTGGTTCTGATGTTTACTTGTTAATTCTTCTTTGTAGTTAATCTCTTTGAGTATTTTCTCTAGTGCTGGTTTGGAAGACATAAATGCTTTTGGTTTCTGTTTGTCATGGAAGGTTTTTATATCCCTGTCAATTTTGAGAGAGAGTTTTGCTGGGTAGGAGAATCTTGCCTGCAAGTTATTTTCTTTCAGAGTTTGGAATATGTTACTCCAGCCCCTCCTGGCTTTCATGACTTGGTTTGGGAGGTCTGGAGTGATTCTAATTGATTTGCCTCTAAATGTCACTTGGCCTTTTACTTTTGTTGCCTTTAGAATTCTTTCCTTAGCCTTTACATTAGTCAGCTTGATTATTATGTGGCGTGGTGAACCTCTTCTTTGGTCTTGTCTAGAGGGGGTTCTATATGTTTCCTGCACCTGTGTGTCAACTTCTCTTTCTATGTTTGGAAAATTCTCTGATATTACTTCTTTGAAAAGGTTGTTTATTCCTTTAGTTTCAACTTCTAATCCCTCTTCTATGCCTATTATTCTTAGGTTAGCTCTTTTAAAATTGGTCCAGATCTCATCGATGTCCGATTCATACTGTCGAATTTTTTTTCTAGATTATGTATAACGGATTCATTTTTGGAGTGGTCATCTTCTAGGAGTGATATTCTGTTTTCCATGTGGTCTAATCTACTGTTTATAGTTTGTATTGATGCCTTCACTTCTATTATTGCATCTTTCACTTCCTTCACTTCCCTCAAGGCTTCTCTATGATTCGTGCTCAGGGTGTCAGATTCTTTGTTTATTTGTTCCTTTATATCCTTCCAGCTCTCTCTGCAGTCTTTCTGGAAGTTTTGTATTGTTTCTATTATTAAAGATCTGAATTGATCTTCTGGTAAGCTCTGCCATTCAGTGTCATTGAGTTCTGTTGTTGTGGGGTCGTGTTGACTCACTGTTTCTTTGGTATTTCTCCTTCCCATGGTTTCCCTGGTCTTAAATTTATAACTTTGCTGCTCTTGCACGCTTTCTCTGAATTTATAGTTTTCTTATTTTTATTTTCTCTCTGTGAATGGTACCTTGTACTGAGTTGCAGTTACTCTGGTACTTCTTCTGCCCTCTCCAGTGGTGTCTTTGGTGGGTTTCAGGTGTTGACTTCTAGGGTCTAGCAAAAGCTAACAAAGCAACCAGTCCTCTGAACAAACATAGATAAATTGAAGCAATGCAAAGTGAAAACAGAATAAAAATGAAACAAAACAAAACAAAAAACCCAGAAAACAAAAAACAACAGCAAGAAACAAACAAACAAAAAATCCCTGCAAGTTTGTAAGAACAGACCTGATTTGGCCTCTGCAGATCTTTTTAGTAGATCCCTGATGCTGTGGGTGGCAGATAAAATGGTGGCTGCTACTGCCACGCACGCGCCGGCTCCCCCATTCTCCCTGGTCTGCTCTTTGGATTCCGACCAACTGCCACTGTTGCTTTACTCACTTTTATGCTGCTTTGCTTCTCTTTCCTTCCGTCAAGAAGCTGCTCCTGCGGCAGTTTTGATTCAAGCTCTGCAGTGCAGTTATCTCTGCTCTGGCTCTGTAGCGAGAGGTGGCTACGATGGCCCGCTCGGGCTTAAGCTGGTCGTACCATGCGTTCTGGTCTCTGTCGAAGGTGCCTCCATATGCCGCCTGGCTAGGAAGAGTTCAGGAGGTGCTCACTCCACCTCTGGTCACTGGGAATGCAGAAGGTCGTTGTATATTTCTTTGTCAGTAGACCCTACGCCGGGGGCTGGCTCAATGGCGGCCGCCACTCAGCAGTGTAGCCCTGCGGCTGCACAGACGGGCTTCTTTGCTCTTCCTGGTCAGCCTTCCGGATTCTGATCAGTTGTATTTCAGTTTTCGTAGCGTTTTTCACCTTTTTGTTGCTTTTTTTCTTCTGTCAAAAGCTGCTTCTATGGCTAATTTGAATCGAGCTCACAGTGCCTCTTGAGATGTGTCTCACTCCGATGCCATCTTCCCAGAAGTCCTCTTTTCATTTTTTCTGAAGTCGCCTTTCTTTTCTATTTTTTCTCCATCTTCTACATAGGACAAAAAACACACAATCCTTGACCTTCTGAGAGTGGCTGATCTCACTTAGCATGATATTTCCTAGTTCCATCCATTTTCCTGCAAATGACATAAATTTGTTATTTATTCCATTGTGTATATATACCACATTTTCTTCATTCATTCATCTGTTAATGGACATCTAGGTTGATTCTATAATTTGGCTATTGGGAATTGTGATGCTATAAACATGGTTATGAGCGACTTCCGGGAAGATGGCCACTGAGGGAAGTAGCACATCTCAGTCGTGCTGACACTCAAAACCCAATTGCCAAGAAGACAGCATCTTGACAAGAGGAAAAAAGCAGCAAAAAAAAAAAAAAAAGTGAACAAAGCAACGAAAAGTTGAAAGGTGGCAGAAACAAAGCCAGAAGACAGCAGAATACCCCACACACCTTCTCTGAGAAACCATCTTGCCTAACCACGCCAGGACTGCCAACTCTGCAGCCTCCAAAATCCCCCAGCAAAGACGCCAACGACTTCTGCAGAAAAGCAGCAAAAAACACAACAAAAAAAGAAAGTTGAAAAGTGGCAGAACCAGAACTAGAAAAAAGAACAGAGGACTGTATAAGCTCTCCACACCCCACCTGGGGAACGGAGCCCAGCGGCGCCAGTGCTGTCTAAGTCAGGCAGCGCTGGAGCTGGCAACTGCTGGCACTGTGGCTTCTAGAGACCCCCAGGAGAACTGTGGATTTTTGTGAGGCCGGTGACTACAGACTATCAGTCAAAGTAGTCAGAATTTTGCTCCACAATTAACAAGGACCCAGCTGGATCCAAACACCACGGCTGCAGCTGAACCCATCTCTTCTGGCAGCAATCCGGAGCAGCAAGCAGCACCCATCAGGACTGTAAGTTAATCAACTGTTCCAGACTGTGCCTGGACACAGGGACTTGTGTGACAAGAAAATAGACTTGTGGAGGCCTGAGACTCTGCAAATAACCCCTGCAGAGATGAGGATGTCGACTACTATCAGACACAGCAGAAATGTGATTTAGTAAATAGCCACTAGAGGCAGGCAGGAAGGAATTGCAGTCAGTAGTTTGAGGAGCCCTTGTAGGATCCCTAGAGATCCCGTGGGACATTGTTCCCTGAGGTCTGGGGAAAATAGCTCAGCCTAATGAGTTGCAGGCTCTGAAAGAAATGAACTTGTGCCTGGCTGTGTTTGGGTGCTGCAAGCACCAGCCGAACAGCAGAGGCCAGCAAGGGCCCCTGAAAGTGCAGCACACAGGACAGGGGTGGTGTCCCTGGGGATAAGGAACAGAGTCACCCAACCCCCTGGCCTGGAACTGTGCAATTGTTCCCTGGGAGACCTTGGGCCTGGGCTAGAGAGCAGCAACAGTGCCATCTGAGCCAGACCAAACCAAGAGGCCAGGGACGCTACAAGCTATCACTTGATCCCAGCCACAGCTGGGAATTCAATACTCTGTCCACCAGCAGAGTTTGTATCTGCATGCATGTATGCTAGTGACTGAAAGTACTTCATGTAACCTTAACAAGCAGATCTGGAGTGGTGTTGAAGGAATAAAAAAACTTCCCTTCAGAAAAGCGTAAAAAAGAGAAAAGAAGATTTTTTAGGTCTTTGAGTGTTAAATGACCGTTGGATTCAAATTATCCTTTAACTAGGAACCGTTTTAGATTTTACAAAGTCCCAGGAAGAGGTTTAAGATAAGTTAAAATGGATGGAATGCCCCCTACCCTAAAGTGTGTCAACAAACCGCTTAATTAACCAACCTGCCTTATCAAACATGTGAAACTTTGCTATCCTGTTTCGCTTATCTGACCTGCCAGGCGCATGCTGTAAAATCTGTAGTTAAAAAAAATGCCTATGTACTGGACCCCCATAAAAACCCTGTTCCAAACCCCTTCGGGGCTTTCCTCTCCTACCCCTGCGTGGGATGCAGGTTGAGCCGTAACGCGCGTTAGTCTTAGAATAAAGCCTCTTGCGGTATTGCATCAAGTGACGACTCTCACAATTGTTTGGGGTGAGCGCCGGTATCCAGCTGACAGCATTGGGGTCCCCTTTCGGGGTTCCTACATTTGGGGTTCCTACAGTGTCCTAGGGGCTATCAAAGCTCAGCAAGCTGGGCCATAAACTTGGAACATAGAAAACACCACCTTTGTTAAGCCTAAACCCACAGGTCACAGAGGCCAGAGGTCAGCACTCTGCAGTGTTATGGGTTCACAATCAGCAGAGCAGCAGCAGTCTCTGGAGTGCGTTAAGTCCCAACCAGCAGGCTACAGGCTCTGAATAGAATATCATAGTCTTAGGCCCTGTGGAGTTTGGCCAGGAGAACACAGTAGCCCGTAGGCAATCAGAGACTCCTATTTACTTTCACTAAGAACTATATCTAGTTAAAGAGGCTCTGGGGGATGAACTCGAAACTTGTTAGATTGGAGGAGATGAAGATATACCCCCAGAATAGACCTTATTATAAAGGGATAACAAATAAACACAAGATTCACACACAAAGAAGACAACAGAAACACAAACCTGACAACTCTGAAGAAATGAGAACCAGTGAGGAAGTAATAGACTCCCACCACTCAACAACAATGGAGATCACCAATACTGATCTGCAAGAAACGCAAGAAGGAGAATTCTGAATTTTGATCTTCAATATGATGAGAGACCTCAAAGAAAGTGTACATAAAATGAAGGAGGAAATTGAGGCTTTAAGGAAGAACCAGAAAGAGGCTCTGAATAAAATAAAGGAGTCAATAAATGAAATGAAGACAACACTAGAAACCAACTCTGGAAGGCTAGACCACATGGAAAACAGAGTATCACTCTTGGAAGACAGTTCATTCAAAGCCTAAAGCACAGTCAACAGTATACAGAAGAAATTACAACAACACAACCTATACATCCAACAAATATGAGACAATACAAAACGTCCAAACTTAAGGATAAAAGGCATTGAAGAAGGTCTAGAAACACAGACCAAGGGTATCAAAAACCTCTTCCAAGAAATAATTTCAGCCGGGCGTGGTGGCACAAGCTTGTAATCCTGGCATTTGGGAGGCTGAGACTGGAGGATCCAGGTTCAAGGCCAGCCTCAGCTACCTAGTGAAGCACCCTGTTTCAAAATAAAGAATAAAAAATAGGGCTGGGTGTATAACTCAGAGGTAGAACGCCCCTGGGTTCAACTCCCAGTACCGGAAAAAAAAAAAAAAAGAAATAATTTCAGAGAATTTTCCAAACATAGAAAAAGACTTGAATATCCACCTGCAGGAGACATTCAGAACACTGTTAAGACAAGACCAAAGAAGGACCTCCCCATGCCACGTAATAATCAAAATGACTAACATAGAGGCCGAGGAAAGAATCTTAAAAGCAGTGAGAACAAAAGAACGGGTAACATTCAGGGGCAAAACAATAAAAATTACTCCAGACTTCACAACCCAAGTCCTGAACGCCAGCAGAGACTGGCATGAAGTACTCCAGACCTTAGAATAAAACAATTTCCAACCAAGACTGATACATCCAGCAAAGATATTATTCAAAATTGAGAGAGAAATGAAAGCATTCCAAGATAAGCAAAATCTTAAAAAATTCATGGAGTCAGGTGTAGTGGCGCACGCTTGTAATCCCAGCATTCGGGAGGCTGAGACCGGAAGATCTGAGTTCTCGGCCAGCCTCAGCTATCTAGTGAGGCCCTCCGCAACTTAGTGAGACCCTGTTTCAACATAAAGAATAAAAAATAGGGCTGGGGGTATAGCTCAGAAGTAGAATGCCCCTGAGTTCAATCCCTAGTACCGCAAAAAAAAAGAGAAAAAAAGAAAAAAAAAATTCATGGTTACCAAGCCAGCACTAGAGAAAATACTTAAAGAAATAAATCATAAAGAAGAAAATTACAAAATCAGAGGAGAGGTGAACTCCATCAGGTGGACAACTAAGCAAAGGAGAAATAACACTATATCAAACAGAATATAGAACACAAAATTACAGGAAACAAAAATCATATTTCAATAATAACACTGTCAAAGATCTTAATTCCCCAATTAAAAAATATAGACTGGCAACGTAGATTAAAAAACATAATTCAACTATATGCTGCTTGCAAGAAACTCGTTTACAGCCAAAGATATCCATATACTAAAAGTGAAAGGATGGAAAAAGATATAAAATGGAGGCTGAAAACAGGCAGGGGTAGCAATGCTCATATCTGACAAAACAGACTTTAAGCTAAAATACATCAGAAGAGACAAAGCAGGGCACTTCTTATTAATAAAAGGAACAATCCAGCAAGAAGATATAATGGTAGTAAATATTGAGATATAATGATAGTAAATATGCCCCAAATGTGAGTATACCCACATGTAAAACAAACTCTTCGGGACATTAGGTCTCAAATAGACCCAAATACTATAATATTGGGAAACTTTAACACACCTCTCACTCCACTAGATCGATCTTCCAGACAAAAGATGAATAAAGACTCTTCAGACCTAAAGAACACCATAAACCAAATGGACCTAATAGACATATACAGAATATTTCAACACATTCTTCTCAGTTTTCCATGGAACATTCTCCAAAATAGACCACGTCCTGGAACAAAGAAAGCACCAGCAAAGTCAAAAGTTATAATTCCCTACATCTTTTCAGATCACAATGGAATGAAAGTAGAAATCAACAACAGGAAGACCAAAAGAAATTACATAAATACATGGAGACTGAATGATACACTCTTGAATGAGGAATGGATCAGAAGAGAAATAAGGGGTAGCCATCAATAGATTAATGGATTACAAAATTAAAGAAAATACACACAATGGAATTCTACTCAGCAATAAAGAAGAATAAAATAATGTCATTTGCAAGAAAATGGAAGGACCTGGAAAACAAAATGTTAAGTGAGATTAGCCAGTCAAAGGAAGTGAAGGGACATATGTTTTATTTAATATGTGCAAACTAGGGAGTAACTAGGATATTAGAGGGACTCCAAATAATGGAAGAGAAACCTTAGTGGAGCCACGGAGGTGGTCTAAGGGAAGGGGAGGGGGAAGACTGAGGTTCATTATTGGAAATACTAACATTAACATGTGTACATATGTGAAAATCCCAAAGTCAATCTCAGTACTCTGTGTGGGAAGGGGGGAGATGGGAAGGTGTGGGGGGCACCAAGTGCTGTGTGCATGTATGTCAATGTCAACATGATATACATTATGATGTAAGGCCATAATGCACCAATAAAAGCACATGAAAAAATAAATATGGTTATGCATATATCACTATAGCAATCTAATCTTAAATCTTTACAGGCTATAACTGGACCATATGATGGTTTCATTCCTAGTTTTTTGAGGAAACTTCATACTGATCTTCACCGTGGTTGCACTAATTTACAATCCCAACAACAATGTGAAAGAGTTCCTATTTCCCCACATCCTTGCCAGCATTTATTATTGTTTGTATTCTTGATGATTGCCATTCTAACTGGAGTTAGAGGAAATTTCAGTGTAGTTTTGATTTGCATTTCTCTGATTGCTAATGATGTTGAGCATTTTTTTTTCATATATTTGTTGGCCATTTGTATTTCATCTTTTCAGAAGTTTTTATTCAGTTCAATTGATCTTTTATTAATTGGGTTTTTTGGAGGGTATACTAAATGTTTTTTAGTTCTTTATATATTCTAGATATTAGTCTTTTATCAGAGGAGTAGCTGGCAAAGATTTTCTCTCATTCTGTAGCCTCTGTCTTCATGCTTTTGATTTCTTCCTTTGCTTTGCAGAGCTTTTTCATTTTTATGCTATCCTACTTATTGATTCTTGGTTTTATTTCCTGGACTTTAGAGGTCTTATTGGGGAAGTCTCTGACAGTGTCTATATGTTGGAGAGTTTTTCCTGTATTCTTCTAGGAATTTTGTAGTTTCTAGTCTAACATCTAGGTCTTTGATCTATTTTTTAAAACATGGGACATCATTGTATGTTCTAGTGTCTTCTTCAATTTATTCAATGTTCTGTAATTTTCATTGTAAAGGTTTTTACCTCCTTGATTAAAATTATTTCTAAGTATTTTATTTAATTTATTTGTTGTGAATGAAATTCTGTTGTGAATGGAATTGTTTTCCAGATTTCTTTTTCAGTGTATTCATTATTGGTGTATAGAAAAGCTATTTATCTATTTATTTATTTGTTTGTTTATTTATTTATTTTGTGGTACTGGGGATTATTGAACCCAAGGGTATTTTACCTCTGAGCTATACCTCCAGCCCTATTTTTTATTCTTTATTTTGAAACATGGTCTCACTAAGTTGCAGAGGGCCTCACTAAATTGAGGCTGGCCCCAACCTGTAATCCTCCTATCTCAGCCTCCCAAGTACTGGGATTATAAGTATGCACCACCATGCCCAGTTTGTAAGTTTATTTTGTATCCAGCTACTTTAATTTGTTTATCAGCTCTTCTGGATGTTTTGGGCTTTCTAAGGATCATGTCATCTGCAAACAGAGATAATGTCACTTCTTCCCTATTCATATTCCTTTAATTTTCTTCTTTTGCCTAATTGCTCTAAAATTTCAAGTACTATATTAAATAGGAGCAGTAATACTAGACTTCTTTGTCTTGTTTCTGATTTTAGAAAAAATACTTTGTTTTTCCCCATTCAGTATGATGTTGATTTTGGGGTTGTTGTTGTTATGATATTATGATAAGTTCCTTCTATTCCTAAATGTTTCAGTGTTTTGACACTGAGCCATTTAAACTGATTTAAAAGTTTATATAGTACCATTTATAGTACAGGAGTAATGGAATTTGATTATTAACTTACATATATTAGAGAGTGTTATTCTTTCACATGTTTTTATGATAGCAATTATCATTCTTTCAACTTTAAGTTATAGCATTCCCTTAAGCATTTATCATAAGGCTGGTATGTGAATGACCATTTTTCCATCATTTCTTTTTTTTTTTTTTTTTTGCAGTACTGGGGATTGAACTCAGGGGCATTCTACCTCCGAGCTATACCCCCAGCCCTATTTTTTATTCTTTATTTTGAAACAGGCTCTCACTAAGTTGCGGAGTGCTTCACTAGGTAGCTGAGGCTGACCTCGAACCCAGATCCTCCAGTCTCAGCCTCCCAAATGCTGGGATTACAAGCATGTGCCACCACGCCCGGCTTTTTTCTATCCTTTCTGATGGATAGTTTTGCTGGATATAGTATTCTTGGCTGCCAATTCTTTACTTTTAATACTTTGAATATAACATCCCATCCTTTCCTTGCCTGCAAGGTTTATGCTGAGAAACATATTGATAATCTAATGGAGATTCCCTTATATGTGACTTGACATCTCTTGCTGCTTTTAGAAATCTCTTTCTGAGTACTGATAGTTTAATTGTAATGTGCCTCTTTGAGGACTTTCTTGGCTTGATTCTATGTGGATATCTTTTGCCTTTCTGGACCTGATGTCTATATCTATCTTAAGACTAGAGAAATTAATGGTGTCATGTTATTAAGTGGGTTTTCTGTTACTTCCTCCATCTCTACCTCTAGGAATCCCATAAATGTGAATATTTGTTCGCTTAATGGTGTCCTATAGGTACTATAGGCTTTCTTGATTTTTTAAAATTGTATTTATGGTTTTTTTCCTCAAAGTGTTTTCAACAGATTTGACTTTGAGATGGGAAGTCCTTTCTTCTGCTTGGTCTAGTGTAATGTCAAAGCTTTCAACTGTATTTTATTTCACTCATTAAATTCTTCAGCTCCAATATTTCTGTTTCTTTCTTTTCTATGATATCTCTTTGTTAAATTTCTCATTCAGATCATGAACAGTCTTTCTGGTTTCATTGTTTATCTGCACTGTTTCACATCTCCCTGAGTTTCCTTAACACCATTATTTTGAATGGTTTTTCTGGCATTTTGCAAATTTTCTTTTTATTGCAGTTTGTTCCTGGAGAATTGTTAGGTTCCTTTGGAGGGGTCATGTTACCTTGCTTTTTCATGGTTTCTCCTATGTTGATATCTGTGCACCTGGTAAAACAGCTATCCTTTCCTGTTTTATGGAGTAGCTTTTTCCTCCTGTAGATGGGTCCTAGCATGTTGGTTGGATATGGTAGATGACTTGTGCTCCAGGTGGATGCAGTATTGTGCTCTTAGTGCAGTATCTTCATCTGTAATCCATGGCACAGTTGGTCAGCTGGCCCAGGGTTGGCTTCCCAACTATGCAGGACCTTCTATTCTCAGAGGACTTGGACATTGGGGCCATGACTATTCTTTTGGACCTAAGCTTTGAGTAGCTTAGGTCATAGGACTGCAATCATCCATGTACTGGGATGATGGGAAAACCAATAAAGAATTTGGGTGGCTATTGCCTTCCAGAGCAGAATACATTTTGTCAGTGGCTCTGTTTTCAAGATGTTACCATGCCATAGCATCTTGGACCATGGGGATGTTCAACTTAGACTCTTTCTCTGGAGCAGCCACATGAACTCCAGGAATTCCCAAAACTGATCGGAAAGCCCTTAAGAACTGTAGAATTCTCCTGTAACAGGGATTGAAGGTGTCTGCTATGATAATGGGGGCTTCTAGGGGTCTCCTACTTCTTCTTCACATGGAGAAGTCCTCTGGGTTCTGATCCAATCTTGGCAGAAGAGCTGGCATGGCAGAAGCAAGGGCTGCTGCCGTCCTGTGTTTCATGCACCACAGTGATATCATCGTTCCCTTGGATTCTGCCACTCCTCTTCAGTCACTCCAGTTGAAATTGTTTATTCATTGTTTTTCCCTCTTTTTGGGAAGGACATGTGCCAGGCACATCTGGTCGTCCACCTTGCTCTGCCCTGAGATTCTTCTCATCCAATGATTTTTTAATTACATCATAAACCCAAATAATACAAACATATTCCTGGAAGCCTTTCTTCAAAGCCATTACTCAGTGGTCTAATCTCTTTATATCATGTGACATCAACATCTTAGAAAAGTTTACTTCACTCAGGAAAGAAGCCTGGTCATAAAGAAGCAGGTATCGGTTCTCCCCATATCTCAGTGATCAGAACTAAATATATTGCCCCAACCTAGCTGCAAAGGGAGACAGGCATGTTCCCTTCTAGGGACCAAAAATAGCATATGGTATAGCTGAGTAAGAGTATGTGTCACAGGACATGACCTCATTTCTCTGCTATTCTCAGATCACAGTGACTCCCAATTAAGCTCTCTAGAGGATCCAATCACTTACTACTACCACCTACCTGTAACTCAAAGTATGAGTAATACTCATCTGAAATAAAATTTAAGAAAGAATAACAATGTCCCAATAATGCCACTATGATTTTTATACCTTTTTTTAATATCAAAGATAACTTAATTCTTTTCCCTTCAATACGCCTCTTATTATCTTCATGCCCACTTCTCTGCTGTAACTCTAAGAATCTAGTAATGCCCAATATTATACTAACATTGCTTTTTCCTTTTTTCTTTCTTTCTTTCTATCCAACAAATATTAGGGAACACCTAATAGAACTTACAAATAGCTAGGATTGTCATCTCCCTGCCTCCTGGTATAAATGAATAGCCAGGATAAGAATTTTGAATTTTATTCTCTAACCAGAAAGTTCCAGGTTCTGTATTCATTAACTTCTCTTGCATTTAAAAAATAACCCATAAAACTTAAAGGCTTGGATTAGTCATTTTATTTAGCTCATGAATCTGTGGATTGACATGCAATTTGTCTAGCTTGCCCTAGTCTATCTAATCTTTCCTTTTTTGTGTCCAGCTGGAAGCTGATGGTTGGTTGGTTGGTCCAGGACAGCCTCACTCACATGCCTGGCATTTAATTGAATGTCATGTAGGACACCTTAGTTCTCCTTTGGCTTCTCAACTTCCAGCAGGCTGGTTTGGATTCATCTATGTGGCAGATTCAGGGTCATAAGTGTAACAATAGTGTGAGGCCCAATGCATAACAACTCTTCAAGCTTCTTGCATTATTTGCTAATATCCTTTTGGCCTAAGTAGGTCACCCAATAAAGCCCACAGACAAGGAATGGCAAAAAGGTTTCACCTTTTAACTGGAGGATCTGCAAGAACCCACTACAAGGTCATTGGTACAGATAAGGAAAGAATTGGTAATTCTTTTACTGAGTGATAAATATTTGGTATGTGGATACATTAAGATTTCAATATTTGTTACATCTGCATATCTATCCTAGATTCACTGGAAAGATGCATCCTTTCCTGGAGAGGATGTCTAATAAACATCCATTGAGAAGTTTCAGAAAAATCATGTCCTTGACCAATAGGACTAACACAATGAGAGGTTAACATGCTGTGCACCTTGCAGTGTCCTGGCCATGACTCCCAGCCTCCCAGCCCCTGCCCCCTTTTTAGATAATCACATTAATTGAAGTATGACATCTAAAGACAAGTGCAAAGATCATGAGTACATACTCTTATAAGTCATCTTAAAATGACTTGTAAGCCCATGTGACCCTAAATTAGAATATAGGACTGTGACAACAGTATAGAAAGTCACCTTATCTCCATTCACAGAAGTTACCATCATCCCAACCTCTAATGTATATAGTTCTTTCTTTTTCAACTTGATAGAGAAGGGAATGCTGGCTTTTTTCACTCACAACTCTATTTGCGAGATTTATCTGTGTTATTGCATGGAGAAACAGTCTTCATCACAGGTTACATAACATGGTTTATACAATACAGGATATAGAATGTTAAAGCAAAGAAGCTAGAGTCAAAATCATCTTGATAAGCCAGACATGGAGGCACATGCTTGTAATCCCAGTACTTGGGAGGCTGAGACAGGAGGATCACAGGTTCATGGCCAGCCTCAGCAACTTAGTGAGGCCCTCTGCAATTTAGTGAGACCCTGTTTCAAAATAAAAGAATAAAATAGGGCTAGGGATGGAGCTCAGCGGTAGAATGCCCCTGGGTTCAATCCCCAGGACCACACACACTCACACAAAATCATCTTTATAAAACCTGGGTTCTGTCACTTACTACATCTCAGTCTTTGAGCAAATACCTTCAGCTTGATTCCTCTCCTAGCCCCACTTGTCCAATGGAAATAATAAAAGGCATCATGATTATTCAGTGAGCTATATGTGTACTCTTGTTCATGTACTTTAGAGCTAAGATGAATGATGTTTCTATACGCCTTTTGGTGAAAATTCTATATACTCATGTGTTAATGTGTAAGCTTACAAGTAGATTTGGTGAATCATATTAAAGGCATATGTTCAGTTTTTTGTTTATATACCTACCAATAGTGTATGAGACTTCCAGTTCCTCCTCATCCTTGGCAAAATATGGAAGTGTGTGCACAGCCATTTTGGTATATATTAAGTAATATACTATTGAGATTTTACTTGGCTTTTCCCAAATAGCTAATGAGTATGTTTAGTGGTCATTGAGATACCCAACTTTGTGAAGCGCCTGCACACATCTTTTCTCTCTTTGTGGTAAGACACCAAGTTAAAGTATAATCTCCCTCCCTCTGTACTTTCTATATCAGTATTTCATTTGATTTTTTTGTTGAAATGTTTTTAAAATGCTCTGGCTGTCAACTTTTTTCCTTCCATCATGTGTCTTAGAATAAAAGACAGATGCAGGAAGCTGACATATATTTTATGGCAAAGGTATTTGAGGAGGAAAACTTCCTGAAGAAAAGAAAGGGTTGGGAAGATTCATGGTTCATTAAGTTTTGTTGAGATACCCATTCTGTCTTGAAAGTTTAAAGTGTGGGCTGTATAAGGACTGAAAGTTGGAAGTGAACTCAAGCAGCACTTTTTGCCATTCACACAGTAGAAATATTCAGTTTCAGATCTTGTGCATCTCTTTCTGCATGTTCCTCGGCCTTGCTCACATTTATATCCATAGTCTGATATCTTCCGACTTCCGGGTAATCGGCTCATGCTTCCTGGGAATGACATGGCTAAGGTTAGTCTCTTTGCAATCATTATAACACAAGTTATAGAATATTGAGTACAAAGAATCTGGAGTCAAAATCCTTTCAATAAAACCTACATTTCAGT
Organism: Graphiurus murinus; assembly: GCA_004027655.1. NCBI lineage: Eukaryota > Metazoa > Chordata > Mammalia > Rodentia > Gliridae > Graphiurus > Graphiurus murinus. The sequence goes on along the minus strand of PVLC010001009.1, from coordinate 71,891 downwards.
CTTTGAGCAAGTATCTTCAGCTCAGTTCCCCCACCAGCCCCATTCATACAATAGCAAGAATAAAAGACATCATGACTGTTCAGTGAGTTCATGTACCTAAAGTATTCAGAATATCATCTTGTACTTACTAAGAGGTAACCAGGTGATAGGCTTTGTTGTTGTTACTCCTATTGTTAATATTATTAAAGGTCTTTTCCTAAGAGTTCAGACCTGCAAGGCCTGCCTCTGTGAGCACCATGGGACATGCTGCCATCCACCTGCACAGAGGTGTGCTTCCTATGTTCAACCAATACACCTTGGAGTAGCCAGGGTCTACTCCCAGGCAGGAAATATGCGTATTGGTATAGAAGGATCACACTTTGGAATAAACAAAGGCATATAGAAACAGTTAATTTATCCATAGATCCATGGTCACACATGACTGAGCATGAGCACATGTGCTTACTATAGGTATTCACCCACTGTAGTGTAACAATGACCATGTCCACTAGCCAGTAACTCAGGCATATACATGTGTATACAGGCCCTTTGCCTAAAAATACTTTAGTAATACAGTTTTTGGCATTTGAAACATTAATCATTAATTCGAAACATTAATCATTAATCATCATTAAGTATTTGATAGTGGTTACTATTTTCTTTCTGAAGAACTCTAGTTTTTTCCCCAAGTTTCCCAGTTTTTTGGGAAAAAAACTAGAGTTCTTCAGAAAGAAAATAGTAGCTACTATCAAATACTTAACACAACTTGTGCCGTGAATTTTGTATGTCAATAAAAACATAACTATCTATCATTACCTCCATTTTAAAAATAAGAAAACTGGGGCAAAAAGAGAGGCCGTGTTCCTGCAATGCTTCCCAAATTGGTGAGAAAGAGATCCAAGATTTTCATTCTTTCTCTTTTTTTTCTTTCTTCCTCTTTCTTTACTTCTTTTTTTCTCTCTTTCTTTCTTCTTTCATTCATTTAGTGGTACTGGGGATTGAACCCAGAGGTATTCTACCTCCAAGCTACACCCCCAGCCTATTTCATTTTTATTTGGAAACAGGGTCTCACCAGGTTGATGATAGTCACTACTTGCCAAGACTGTCCTCAAACCTGCAATCCTTCTGTCTCAGCCTCCCAAGTACTGGAATTATAGGCATGTGCCACCATTCCTGGCAAGATTTAATTTCCAATCTACACAACTTGGAATTCTGCAGTGATAGCAGCTCTACTCTATGTGGAGTAGGAAACTCTATGTCCTCATTTGCCCATGAAAAACACTAAATATCTACATAAGGACCTAGAAACCAGTTAAGAAACTACAGCAACCAAGAAAACACCCAGTCCTGGGGAATTGCAGATTAATGGGAAACTGAGGGCAACAGATATCAGGGAGAGGAATTCAAAGAACCAGCTAAGGCTGGGTGTGGAGGCACATGCCTGTAAGCGGGGCATGTGAGACTGAGACAGGAGGATTGCAAGTTTGAGACCAGTCTCAGCAACTTAGCAATACTCTCAGCAACTAAGTGAGACCCTGCTTAAAAATAAAAAATAAAATAGTGCTAGGGATGTAGCTCAGAAGTAGAATGCCTTAGGTTCAATTCCTAGTACTGCAAACAAAACAAAACAAACAACAAAAAATAATAAAGTCCTGAAAATATATAAGTATAAGATTATTAAGTACTTTTTCCTATTTTTGTGAAAAATGTAACTGAAATTTTGATAGTGATTGTATTAAAACTGTATATTGCTTTGGGTAATATGAACATTTTGACATATTACTTCTTCCAATCCATGAAAACAGGATATATTTCCATTTATGTGTGTCCTTTCTGATTTCTTCTCTCTTCATGGTCGTCATCGTCGTCTTCGTTGTCATCGTCGGAGTACTGGGGATTGAACCCACAGGTGTTCCACCTCTGAGCTACACCTGCAGCTCCTGTCTCAGCCTCCTAATACTGGGATTACAGGCATATACCACTGTACCTGGCTCCCTTTTCAATATTTTGCATCAAAATGTTTTATAATGCTCAGTGCATAGGTCTTTCACGTCTTTCATTAAATTTATTCCTAAGTATTTTATTCTTTGTAGCTACTGTGACTGGAATAGTTTGCTTGATTTCTTTCCTTTTTTTTTTTTTTTTTTTTGAAAGTTCATTGCTAGAGTATAGAAACACTATTTACTTTCTTAAGTTTGGTTTTGTATGCTGCCACTTTACCAAATTCATTCATTAGCTCTATTAGTTTCATAGCAGAGTCTGTAGGATTGTATATAACCTCATGTCAAATGAAAACAGGGACAAACTTCTTTTCTGATATGGATACCTTTTATTTCCTCTTCTTACCTAATTGGACTGGCTAGGACTTCCAGTTCTCTGATGGTAGAAGCCATGGAGTGGTCATCCTTGTCTTGTTCCCAATCTTAGAAGAAAAGCTGACCTAAATTGTTTAGAATTTTTATAAGGGTGATGGATTTTGTCAAGTGATTTTTTTCTGCATCTAGTGATATGATTATATGGTTTGTGTCCTTGATAATGTTAATGTGATGTATGTATCACATGCACAGTTTTGTATATATTTAGCCACATTTGCGTCTCTGCATTCATCTTGGTTGTGGTGAATAATCCTTTTAACGTGTTGTTGAATTTGGTTTCTTTTTTTTTTTTTGCAGTACTGGGGATGGAACCCAGGGGCATTCTACCTCCAAGATACATCCCCAGCCCTAATTTTTATTCTTTAATTTGAAACAGGGTCTCACTAAGTTGCAGAGGGCCTCACTAAGTAGCTGAGGCTGGCCGCGAACCCGGATCCTCCTGACTCAGCCTCCCAAATACTGGGATTACAAGCGTACACCACCACGCCCCGCTCGAATTTGTTTTCCTAGTATTCTGTAGAGGATGTTTGCATCAAGGTAAGTGATATTGATATGTGATTTGGTTTTGTTTTTGTTTTTTGTAATGTCCTTGACTGGCTTCAGTATCAGGGTAGTGCTAGTGTCTTAAAGTAAGTTTGGATGTATTACTTTCTCTAAAATTTTTGGAGGAGATTGAGAAAAAATGTTTAGTTTTTCATTAAAAGTTTGGCTAATTTAGCAGTGAAGACATTAGGCTCTAGGTTTTGTTTGTCTAATGGCAGCCTTTTATTACTGATTCAATCTCATTATTTATTATCTCTTCAGATTTTCATTTCTTCATAATTCAATCTTGATAAGATGTGTGTGTCTAGGAACTTACTCATTTATTCTATGTAATCTGATGTGTTGCTTTGTAACTGTTCACAGTTGTGTCTGTGAATCTTGTTTCTTTTTAAATACACTGGCGTGCTGTGATTATTCATCATAATGGGCTTCAGTGCGATAGAAGCATACGTGCACACAGCGCCCAGTGTGCTTCCTTCCCACCCCTCCCTTCCCAGTTCATATTATTGAGATAGTATTAATAACTTCAGTATGTACATAGCATTATTTAAATTGTTTCCTTCATCAAGTCTCCTTTTCTCCTTCCTCTCCTCCCTCCCCAAATCTCTTTTCACTATTCTACTGGTCTCTTTCCTTAGTTGTATGAAGTCTCTTTCATTTCTTGTTTTCTTTCTACCTTCCACATATGAGAGAAAACACCACCCTTCACTTTCTGAGACTCGCTCATCTCAACATAATATTCTCTAGTTCTATCCATTTTCCTGCAAATTACATAATTTTGTTCTTTTTTACTGCTGAGTAAAAGTCCATTGTGTATGTATATACCACAGTTTCATAATCTGTCCATCTGTTGATAGACTGTGTCGGCTGGTTCCATAATTTGGCTATCGTGAATCACGCTGCCATCAATACGGATATGCACATATCACTATAATATTCTCACTTCAGCTGTGGTATCAATTGTAATATCTCCTTTTAATTTATATTTTTATTTATTTGAATCCTCTCTCTTTTTTTACATAGTTAGTCTAGTTAAATGTTTGTCCATGTTTTGTTGATATTTTAGGAAAACAACTCTTTCATTGATCTTTTCTATTATTTCCTTACTCTCATTTATTTCTTTTTGTTTGTAAATATTTTAATTTAATTATGTATGTCCAAAATACCATTTTAATATCAAACTATTAATGAAATAGTTTACAATGTTTTTTCTAAATCATTGAAATCCACTATATAACACATCTCAGTTTGAACTAGGCACATTTCAAATAATCAGTAGCCACCAATGATTAGCCTATTATACTAGACATCACAATTCTAAACCTCTAAGTTACTTTTATGTCAAATGCACATAACTTACTTTTTTAGATGTCGAAGGTAGCAATTTTTTTTTTTTTTTTTTTTTACGGTACTGGGGATTGAACTCAGGGGCATTCTACCTCCAAGCTATACCCCCAGCCCTATTTTTTATTCTTTATTTTAAAACCAAGTCTCACTAAGTTACGGAGGGCCTCACTAGGTAGCTGAGACTGGCCGCGAACCCAGATCCTCCGGTCTCAGCCTCCCGAATGCTGGGATTACAAGCGTGCGCCACCACGCCCGGCTGAAGGTAGCAATTTTTTAAACAAAAATATGACATAATTTCTTCAAAGCAGCATCTTGAAGATTAAGTTAAAGGTAATAAGAAAATGTAGACCCTCTCACCAGGGCAAAAAAAGTGCCCCAATATATGGTGTGGTTTCAGATGGTGCCACCACATTGGCCAATGCCAACACTCAGCTTCTACCCAACAACTAGCCCATCTACAAACCCCATCTAATACAATTCCTAATGACTTTACCCCATGTCCCTGCCAGATCCATCAACCCCCAATTTAATCCTCAAATCAGTCTATCTCAAACCATTAGCCCAGGCTAATTCCATAAATATAGCCCTCCTTTTCCAGCTCATCCCTGCTTATTTTTCATCCCAACCCAATAGACATATCTTCTCTATACCACAATTTACTCCCTAATATACAAAGTAGTTCCTGATTCATCCAAAAAGTCCTTGATTTAAACTCAATTCCTCAACCCTAACCCATATCACCCGTGATGTTGCTTCCTTAAGTTTCTCTATGCCAATCCTCTCCACTATTCCACCCAGGGGCACCAAAGTCTTAGCTTGATATTAGAAATATAAAGCCAATAAGAGACTTAGATATGATACGAACCCAAGGGAAAACTTCCTAAGAATTCCTCACACCAGTTCACCAAAATTGCAATGCCACATACAGGATCCTAGAACCTTTTAGAGGGATTTGAATTACCTGAAGTTTTCTGAATAAGGATCAGAAAGATGGCAATAATCATTAAGTAGGGCTTCATGTCTGCCAGATCCTAGGAGAATGAAGGATGTACACCAGGGGCTGAGTAGAGATCTTGGGAGCAAGCAGGGCAGTGCTCTGCCTTTATTAGTTTCAGTAGGCTAGGGTTGTGGGCAGTGAACTAGGAGAGATGAAACATACTCTGAAGTCAGCCAGGCAGAAGGTAACATGTGCCACATAGCTCAACTGGGCACTCTGTGTGAGTGTAGGAGCTTGGTGAGCACCCACTCCAAGGTGGATTTTCCTTCCTAGTAAGACATGAAACAAAATTAAAGCTGGTTTATATTTTGTGTCATACAAAGCATAATCGATCAGCCAGTTAAACAATGGACAAACTAGTAAATAAAAAAAAAAACTTTTAAAAAATGGTCTTCATTCTCCCGTGAGGAATATATGCCATTGATCAATAGCACTGTCTATTGATCCTTTACTAGTCTCTATGCATTTTTTTAAAATGCAGGAAATTTGATGAGGGATGATAGAAATAGGGAAGGGGGGAGATAACCCCAAATATTCACCTGGGTTCAACTATAGATCAGTCTCTATAAAATGCTACAGAACAAACATAATTCAATCTTTACTACAAGGACAAAGAAATTCAGAGAATACATTGAAGTTCAGAGAGGGAATTAACTTGCCTGGAGTCACACAGCTAGTGAAGAGTAGAGCCTGGATAGAAATACATCTGTACTTATGTTCATTATTTTGTAAGTAGGAGAGAAAAAGTTCATCACAGAGGTGTATGGTTGTGGATGTCAGTGGGAAAGTGAATACACAATAATTTGCATTCTGAGGATTTGGAGAATTCATCCTATGAGCAATGAATGTAATAGAATCTTTCTCAGAAAGCCATGTCAGTCTTTACACTTAAAAAGACTATCCTAACAAGCAAACTGATCTCTAGGTCTATGGTCTTCTGAAGTACTTTTATTCATCTTAAATTCTCACGATTAAGTGGAGCTGCCTGGCATCTGTCAGTCCCTGACCTCCACTGATATTAGGAAGCCCAGTTCTACAGCATTATCCCCCACCACCAATCCCAATGTACAGGGAATGTCAGTGACCCCTCGTCAACACCATCACCAGGTGGCAAATAGCAAATCCATCTTTCATTCCCACCTGCCTAGGTCTTCAGATCTTGGCAATACCATGTCAAAGAAGCTGTTACATTTTCTTGCATACTGGAGTAAAATATCATGAGCTTAGGCTTTAAAGAAATGTAGGTGAATGCCCCATGTCAATACATTCACCCCTATATACATCCATCCTTATTTCCACCTCCCCCTAGTGTTTGACTAGGTGCTTTCCAATCTCTATGATCCCTGGGTCTACACTTTAGGAAGTTCTACTTTGTCTTGTGTTCTTCTTGACTAATTCAGAGGTCATATCATAAAACGTTCAAGCCTGCCTCCTGCTCAAAGAAGAGGGAACAGAAATTGTTCTGATTCTCAGAAAGTCTAAGAAATTATGGTTTTTTGGTAATGCAATCCTAATTAATAGTATGAGGAGAGAAATGGCAAATGTCATGAAAGGCCCTACATTCTCTTCTCTTGCCTTAGCAAACCTAGAAGCCAAGTCTTGAGATGGGTTGGGGGTGTAGATCAGAGGGGGAATACCCCTGTGTTCAATCCCAAGCCTTCTTTTTTTTTTTTTTTGGTGGTACTGGGGATTGAACTCAGGGGCATTCTACCTCCGAGCTATACCCCCAGCCCTATTGTTTACTCTTTATTTTGAAACCGAGTCTCACTAAGTTGCAGAGTGCCTCTCTAGGTAGCTGAGGCTGGCCTCGAACCCGGATCCTCCGGTCTCAGCCTCCTGAATGCTGGGATTACAAGCGTGCGCCACCACGCCTGGCCCCCCAAGCCATCTTTTTAATGGTTTCTAGGAGCCATTAAAAAAAAGCTAAGTAAGGGAGAAACAGTTCATGATCATGGATATTAAAACATAATTGTATAAAGGTATTACTTCTTCCCCTAAATGGTCTACAAATTTGATATGTCAATCAAAACTCCAACATACTTTTAAAAAAAAAAATTAAAGATAGGATATAAAAGGCCCAGAATTGCCAAGAAAGTTTTGAAGGAAAATAATTAGGACAGTGAGTTGCACTACCAGATATTAGAATTATTTTTGTGATTATAATTGTAAGGAGAGAAAAACTGATGCAGGAAGAAGAAATATAATGGCCAATTGAACAAAATAAAATGTCCCAAAATAGATCATTTATATAGAGAATCTTTTTTTTTTTTTTTTTCGGTAGTGGGGATTGAACTCAGGGGCATTCTACCTTCGGGCTACACCCCCAGCCCTATTTTTTATTCTTTATTTTGAAACAGGGTCTCACTAAGTTGCGGAGGGCCTCTCTAGGTAGCTGAGGCTGGCCACGAACCCAGATCCTCCGTTCTCAGCCTCCCAAATGCTGGTATTACACGTGTACGCCACCACTCCCGGCTTATATACAGAATCTTGATAGATGGTAGACATCAGTAAAAACTCAGTGGGAAAGGGGAAGCAGTCAATTAACACAGATGGAAAATGTAGGCATACCTACTGGGAAATGCGATCATAATTCTACCTTTCACAAAAATAATAGATACATGCTCCAAATAAAGAATTTAGTATAAAAATCAAACTTCTAAAAATGTTATAGATAATAAAATCAAGACTGCCGTTCATTTCTTTCATTTTAGCCACAAATATGGAATGCCAATTGTGTTCTATACTTTCTGAGAGAAGCTGCAGGTATAAGGATAAATAAGACATACTGAAATATTCAGAAAATATAGATCAATATTTGTTCTGTCTTTGTTGTAGAAAAGAATTTTTAATAAAGAAAGTACTACCATTAAATAAAACTGATTGATTTGACTATATCAATAACAGAATGGCCCCATCCAGTAAGGAGATCTTGCTCTTAGACCTAAATACTATATTAGTTCTTGCTCTCTGGTTTGCTTGTATCAAGACAAAACTTAGTCTTTATGATCTTAGAGTTTTACTAAAAAAAAAAAGAATCCTTCATCTAAAAACAGTTTATATAATTTTGTTTCAAACTAAGATGTTTGGTATTACACTGCTTTTCTTGCAAAAAAAGATTTAAAAACAAATATAAATTCCACAAATTTCATACTTTTATCACATATATCTTTATTGTGATGAAGTATAAATTATAAAGCAGGAAGAGATTAAAGTAAAAAACATGACACATGCAGCTAGGCATGTTGGCATACACCAGTATTCCCAGTACTTGAGAGGCTGAAACAAGAAGATTGCAAGTTCAAGGTCAGTTTCAGCAACTTAGTGAGAACCTCAGCAACTTAGCCAAACCTCCTGTTTCAAAATAGAAATAAAAAGAGCTGGGGGTGTAGATCAGAGGTAGAATGTCACTGGGTTTAATCCCACATATCCCTCCCCCCAAAATGACAAATGCAAACATAAAGTGAACAAACATCAATGATTTCATTCAGCTTATAAATAATGAAGAAGCCAGGCAGACATTAAGACTGATTTGGAAGAACAATGATAAATATAACCAGCCAAAAGAATTCTGAAACAAATTTGCAAACAAATGTGAGGCTGATTGACATTCAAAGCTGTCCTTCCTACCAGACAGAAAACAACTGGACTCGATGGCATCGATTCCATCTTGTCCCTTTTCATTGTTATGTATTAGAATAGTTGGCATGATGCTTAAGAATTTTTGAAAGACACTAGCTTTTTAATAAGTTAAATAACAAACTTTTCAAAGGTGCCTTCCCCTAATAAGATAATAGAAGTCTAGAAAAATCTACTAGATTTTGTCCAGCGCTCTACCAAAATGACACCAGCAATCTTTTTTTACTTATTTCCAAACTTTGGATAATTTTTAAGAATTTCATTGGGGCAACATACATCTTAGTGAGAGTCAAAGTGATGTATTCATATATGCACACAACATCTGTTGGTGTATTCTCTTTGCAGCCCATGCCCAGTCCCTCCCCCGTCCCTGTACATGATAGGGAGGTTAGTAGTGATCCATTCATATGTAAACATAACATTATTTGGACTGTCTCCTCCCTCAAGCCTCTTCCCCACCCCCTTTGCACAATTCCAATTCCCTTACATTATTCTAATGGTCTCTCTCCTCATTTTCCTGAAGTTCTCTTTCCTATTTTCTCTTTAGCTTCCACATATGCAAGAAAACATACAATGTTTGACTATTGGGAGTTGTGTATTGGGAATAGGTATGCCTGTTTCACTATAATATTCTAATTTTAATTCTTTTGGAAAGATACTGAGAAACAGTATAACTGGGTCATATGGTGTTTTCATTCCTAGTCTTTTGAGGAACCTCCAAAGCCATCTTCGTAGTGGCTATACTAATTTACAATCCCACCAACAGGGTATAGCATCTTTTCCCCAACCTGCTCCCCAGCATTTATTATTGTTTGTATTCTTAATGATTGCCATTCTAACTGAGGTTTAATAAAATCTCAGTGTAGTTTTAATTTGCATTGCCCTGGTTGCTAACAATGACAAACTTTTTTTCATATATTTATTGGCCATTTATATATTTGTATTTCTTCTTTTCAGAAGTTTCTATTCCATTCAATTGCCCATTTTTTATTGAGTTGTTTGATGTGACTGGTGTGTGTGTGTGTGTGTGTGTGTGTGTGTGTGTGTGTGTGTGTGTGTTGAGTTCTTTACATATCCTAGATATCAGTCTTCTATCAGAGGAGCAGCTGGGAAAGATTTTCTTCCATTCTATAGTCTGTCTCTTCAGACTCTTGTTTCCTTTGTAGTGCAGCTTGTTAATTTAATGCCATTTATTGATTCTGTTTCATTTCCTGAGCTTTAGAGGTCTCATTAAGGAAGTCTCTGTCTATGCCTATATGTTGGACAATTGGTCCTATGTTGACTTCTGACATTTGCAAAGTTTCTGGTTAATTTCTAGATGGTTAGTCCATTTCATGTGGACTTTTGTGTGAGGTGAGAATTAGGGGTCTAGCTCATTCTTTTACATGTGAATATCCAATTTTCCAAATATAATTTTTGGAAAAGGATGTCTTTTCTCCAACATATATTTTTGGCACCTTTGTCAAAAATCAACTGGCTGTAAATGTGTAAATTTGTGTCTGTGTCTTCTACTGGCTAATTTTTCTTTGCAATTGTTTGATAGAATGGTGCCTTTCCAAACATGATTTTAGTTCAAAACTTTAGAATGCATGTGTAATGCTTTTGTTTGGGGATGGTGTTTATTTTGTTTTATTTTGTCTTTCAAAGGAGTAAATTCCTTTATTTAGAAAAATGGAGCTTATCTGATATGTTAACACAGAGTTCTTTTTTTTTTCTGTCTTTTAATTTTCTATTTTTAATTGAACCATTAGCACACCTGAGGGTTCAGTATAACAGGGCAGGGTAAGACTTCACACATGCTTTATTTTTTTATTATTTATTTATTTATTTTTCAGCACGGATTTTTTTTATACATTTCTTGAGTACAACAGGGTTATGTAGACATTTATGATATATCAATCATTGTCAGAACACAAATAGCACTTCTTCGTTTTGCACGTATAGCCCACATTCCTAACATAGCCTGGACAAGCAAACTTTCTAGAGTCATAAAACCATAAACCTTTAGAGTCATATATTTACGTTCTATGAAGTAGGAGGGTCTTTCATCTACGTATCCTAGGAGCAATCTCCAGACTTCAAGATGCCAATGTAGCCATAGCAGAAGAGTCAGTATAATTGCTCATATATGCAGATAGCAACTGCCAGGGGGGAAAGGGCCCAGCTGGGCTCCCACAACTCCCCTGTTTTTATTTTAAAATGCACGAAGGACTGTGCCTGTCTTAGGTCGTTTCCTACCAGGTGCTTAATCTTACCGTCATGGGGTCTCGGTGAGTCATTCAACGAGCCCTGTCTTAGGTTGATTTGCCCTGAGAAAATCGAACCTGTCATTGACTACCAGGCCCTGTGCGAGGCAGTGCTTGCAGTTTTATTCCATGTAAATCAACACAGAGTTCTTATGTTTCAAATATTTAATGTTAGTGTCTCTTCAATGCCTCAAACTAGGTTCATTTTTTTGTTATTTAAAATATAAAGACAAAATTTTAACAGTATGAGGAAGAGTAAAGTCAGTGACTGCTATAATCCATGAAAACTTCCTGGAAGAGACAACAGCACAGAAGAATGAAAGGAAAGATGGAAAAAAGAAGAAATAATAAATAAAACAAAATAAGTTCCTCTACCTCTTTATCCTTTTTAATCCTAACCCCAGTCTGAGGGGAGAATTCACTGTTCTGATGTACTTGTGTCTTGTTTTATTTTTTGGAGGAGTGGGAATTGAACCCAGGACCTTGCTCATAGCTAGGCAAGTGCTCTACCATTGAGCTACACCCCCAACCTCTTATAAATGACCCAGGCTGATCTTGAATTTATCATCCTCCTGCCTCAGCCTCCCAAGTGCTGGGTTTAGAGGCAAGCACCACTGCATTTGGCTAATTTCTACTTAGAGTTAAACTGGTGAGAAGTCTTTGGTGTATTTGATCTAAGTTAAATGGCTTGCATTTTAACCATTATTTCTAGGGTGAATTTTTTTTAAACACTAAGAAATTTTAGTAAGAATGCTTTAAGGGCTTAATCTTATAATTTAGTAGTTTCTGGAGTCTCCGTAGAAAATTTAGAGGTATATAAAACTCCAGGACTTTTGAGTTTGAAAACAAAACCAAAATTTTCCTACTCTCTTTCTTCCTCTCCTTTCTTTCATTCTTTCTTTCTTGTAATTTTTGCCAGTGGGCTTTTATATGTATGTGAAAAGGTTTCATTAGTGACATTCTTCAACCTCTTACAGGCATATCTGTGGAGGAGAGAATTTAGAGTTTCATTTCCTTTGTAAGCTTCTTCTTTCCACAAATATCATGATTGCTTTCTGGCAAAAAAAAAAAAAAAAAAAAAAAAAAACACACACACAAGGGAAGATTCTCAGATTTCTTGGCCAGATATTTTGGGGCATCCTGCCACCAGGATAAAGCAAGAAAAAATGCCACTAGTTAGAAGGTTATATATGGCCGGGCATGGTGGCGCACGCTTGTAATCCCAGCATTCGGGAGGCTGAGACCGGAGGATCCCGGTTCGCGGCCAGCCTCAGCTACCTAGTGAGGCACTGTGCAACTTAGTAAGACTCAGTTTCAAAATAAAGAATAAAAAATAGGGCTGGGGGTGTAGCTCGGAGGTAGAATGCCCCTGAGTTCAATCCCCAGTACCGCAAAAAAAAAAAAAAAGAAGGTTATATATGGTCACCAATTACAAATTACATTATGTGATATCACAGTAATCTAAAATAAGCTAAACAGAGATGGGATTTTCTTCATGACTCCACAGGTGAGGTCTAATCTAAACAACAGCAACCTTATTTTTCTCAGATATAGTTGGCAAGGGTTAAAAGATAAAAATATAGTCAGACTCAGTTTATAGATATCAGTCTTCTATCAGAGGAGTAGCTGGCAAAGATTTTCTCCCGTTCTGGAAGCTCTCTTTTCAGTCTCTTGATTGTTTCTTTTGCTGTACAGCTTTTTAATTTGATGCCATCTCAGTTATTGAGTCTCAATTTCATTTCCTAAACTTTAGAGGTCTCATTAAGGAAATCTCTGTCCATGCCTATATGTTGGCAAATTGGTCCCATGTTGACTTCTGGTATTTGTAAAGTTTCTGGTCTAATTTCTAGATCTTTAATCCATTTTAAATTGACTTTTCTGCAGGGTGAGAAATCGGGATCGATTAGAGTTTATAACCCTACCTGAAATATAAAGATTTTTGAGCTCGTGTGGAGATGAGGGATCTCTGGGCAACAGAAGGGAGACACAAAAGGGGATCTGAAAGTAAAACCATGTGTGAGTTCAGTTCACATCCTGTACCCACCTCCACTCTCCCTAGCCTCTTATAAGCTGTGCCAAGTTGTCTTGAAAGAATGAGCAGACTCAGAAATTTAAAATAAATGTTTGCTATTTACTGGAACTGTTTTTCAGGAAGGAAAGAGAAGAATACCCATCGGGCAGGAGCTGGGAACCACTTACCCCCACTGTTGAACATACTAAAATCACAGGCTTAGCCGGGCGTGGTGGCACACGCTTGTAATCCCAGCATTTGGGAGGCTGAGACCGGAGGATCTGGGTTCTCGGCCAGCCTCAGCTACCTAGTGAGGCCCTCTGCAACTTAGTGAGACCCAGTTTCAAATTAAAGAATAAAAAATAGGGCTGGGGGTGTAGCTCGGAGGTAGAATGCCCCTGGGTTACATCCCCAGTACCGCAAAAAAAAAAAAAAAAAAAAAAAAAAAAAAAAATCACAGGCTTCATTCTATAAACTAAAATACTGAGACATTGTATAAGTTAACATATCCTATAACGCCTGTGTTGAAGAGCAGTGGAGAAAATGAAACTTGAGGAGGGAAAGTGAGCAAACGCTGGGGAGGGACGGAGGACCTTAGAGAACAGCAAACCTCAAAGAGTCTGCTTGACAGGAGTACTGGTAACCAGCAAAAGAAAGACAAATATACATTTTAATACAAAGTGGATCGCATTCCTTGTTGAAAACAAAGGAGAAAATGACACTAAAGATCCTTAAAGAAAATTAAAATGTACATTTGAGGAAATGAAACATTGAGGATTTCTTAGTCAAAATTTTTTATGCTAAGACTAGTGAATCCTCTATTTCTAATTACTCAAATGACTGTTTCATCACTAGATTGATACCAGTTTAAGAGTGGGCACTGAAAAGCACATTTAATGATTTGATGTGATGACATGAGATGAATTGGGGGAAACAAGAATGACTTCTAACAGGACAAATTGTAGATGCTAATTATTGGGGAGGAAGAGAAAAGGAAAAGGCCAGGTGAACAGGTTTGGAGCTCATTTTTTTGAGCCTGAGATGGCTGAGAAATCCAAGAAAGAATAATAAATATGTCATTCAATATATGAGTTAGACCTCAGAGATATAATCTGGCTTGAGTATCTAGATACAAAATTTGCCTGTGATTGCAAAGCTGCTGAGCAGTGGTGAGAGAAAGGGGCACATCCTTCTGACTCCATATCCATGTTTCTCTATCTGTCACATGGGAACCAGGGAAATGGGAATCTGTGCTTTAAACCTGGAATTCCATAACTATTTTTCCTCTCCAAATACTGCTAAAGTGAAATATTATATCTCAGATACTATGTAGAACCCAGGACCAATACTTTTTCTCAGTATTAGAACTTATTTATCCTGCTACTTATGCCCGCAAACTTTTTGTGTCCTGCCTTGAAACCTGGCATCTACCAAACTTTGGCCCTCTGTCTGAAAAATATGTCTGAATGTCAGTGAATCTCAAAGATACAAACATCATTAAACTTGCCCATCAGGCTTCTAAGTCACATGCATAATAAGAGCCAACTGTATACATTGGTCATTTAGTACATGCCATTTGATACACTGGTTTGCCATTTGTCTAATAATGAGCAATACAAGTAGAATATATATTGGGGGATATCAAATAAATATGGTGCAAATGGCAGAAAAATTCAAAAATGACTAAGAAAGAACAGAGACCAGAAATCAAAGCAAGCAAGGACATTATAAAAGGACTGTGAAATGCTAGCTAGAGGCAAAGTAAATGGTAAAATGTAAAGAATGTTTACATTTTTTAACAGGGAAGCATTGAAGCATTAGTAACCAAAACCTAGGAAGTTTGGAGAGATAAACATGAAAGCCAGATTTCTCTTAGTCGAGGTGAGACTAGCAATGCAGAACTTCAAGAACTAAGTTGAGAACAGGAGTTCTAGTTCGTATCCAAAGAGGTGGTGAACTGCAACATTAGCCATGGGAAAGGAGCATATATAATCCAACAGGAAAGTAATACACCTGCTTATTCCACTTTCTAAGAACTCTGACACTTAGAAACTTACCCTAATTTACCCAACAAATCCCTGTCCTCAATCCTCATCCACCTGGGTCTGGGTCTTCCTGAGGACTGTGTGCATCATATCAAACAAACCAGCTTAGTTCTCTGGATATCAAAGGTAGCCTCTATTTCCCAGTTGCCTTTCAAAGGACTTAATGATCTTTCCCACGTGTATACTGGACCATCCAGACTCTGTTCAGTTGTCACATTCCATCTATGACCTCAAAATTGTGCCAAAGCAGAGCAGAGAGGTGATCCCATCCTTTCTCAGCAGCCTCCACGTCCACTGAGTCACCCACTGTCCTATTTACAGTTGGGGCCAGTGCCCTGTCCTACACGGCTTCTCAGCTCCCAGCCTAACCTCTCCTATTCAATGCTGACTTCTCAAGATGAAATACACACATAAGAATGTTTTTATAGGGAGAGCATTCCAGCATGAAGAAGAAATTCCTACAGAAGGGGATGATGTCAATGATGTTCACTCCAAGAGTAGCTTGAAATGTTCATAACTGACAAGTTGGAGTTGGAGATGGTGTCAGAACTGGTTGTTTTCCTAGGAAATTTCAGGCAGCACTTCTGGTCCCGTAGGCAGGTCAGGTGCTGGATTTCATACTTCTTGCAGACGTTTCTGCACATGCCTTGGTAAAGCTTGCATGGATTCCAAGGCTCTTGACTCTTTGTGTTGTAGAATCTGAAGAAGTCACCTGGGAAAGACAGGGCCGTGCTTAGTTTTGAGGCAGTAGTGACAATAGGGATGACGAAGCATGAATGAAAGAGCAAGCCCTAAGAATAATGAGAACACAGGATCAGGAGTCAAAGCCACCTGGATTCACACCTGGGTTCACTCATTTGCCAGCTTTATCCTTAGGCAACTTCCTTCAGCTCTCTGGCTCTCCACTGTAGCATCTTTGCAATGGGCATAATCACGGACCCAAGTTCCTAAAGGTTTTGTGATGATGACTCAATTAGCATAGCTGATACACTTGGAAAAGCACCTGGCATATAATTAGTAACTAAATATTAGGTGTTGCTGTTGATACAGTTGTCTTTCCCCCAGGGTCTGGAGCTCCAGGGGCTGCCACCATGATCAGATATTGGACATGTTCCCAAGTGCCCATGGAGATATGGAATCCTTACACACAGTGCCTCAGAGACAGCCAGGGCCACGCTGAGGCAGGACACATATATTTGAGCCCATATAGAGAGACTTTATGCTCTGAAACATACACAGTACAAACGTGTTCCACACGTGTCTCTGTACATTGGCCTCAGAAATGGGTCCTGCGTATGTGTGAACTGCACTCTGGCACACACAGGTACAGATGCACAACTCATTTTATTCACAGATCCACATTCACACATAAACTGAGTGTACACATGAGTGCTCACTGCATAAAACTTGACCACATACTTCCCACACATGGCTGAGGCCCATCTCAATAACTTTGTACTAGTCATCAGGCGTGTGCATGGGCATGTGCGTACAGACTCTCTGTCTGGAAATTCCCAGTAACAAAATTCCAATACCTTGCCTTTTATAAATACCAATCATCAATAGTATTAGCTACCTGTTGGGTTTTCCAAAGACAAAGAAGCTATTAGAAAGAAAATAATATTCACAGTCACTACTGTCTATTATGGTATGGTCCAACATCTACTACATGCCAGGCATTTTAGAAATAATATCTCAATGAAACCTCATAAAAACCTGCTGTAAGCTCTTCTTCAGATGAAGACACTGGGGCGCAAAGGTAGATTTTGTTTTGTGCACATCCCCATAGCTTGTACATGACCAGGCCAGAATTCAGTTTCTGATCTATGTGACATCAAGCCTATGTTCCTGTCTCTGTGTCATATTCCCTCTCTGTGATGGGATTTCATAGGAAGTATCTCCCTGTATCATGTCTGCAAGCATGAAGTCTTCACCAGGCAATCTCAAATCCTTAGCTAAGTACTGAAGGGCCATCTACTCATCTCCTCATCTCACCCCCCCCCCCTCATTTATCAGCACTCACTGTGTGCCAGTCCACCTATTCAATTCTAACCACCCCTCAGGGCTCTGGTAATAATATAAACATAATCCACTTCCCTCTCCCTCTCCCTCCCTCCCCCCCCTCTCCTAATAGGAGATCTCCCAGGGTGACATCTACACTCTTCTAAACAACATCTCATCTGGAAGACTCTTTCCTTTTCTCCTAACACACTGGATAGATGTCAGGGCACCCACGACCTCCTCCCTTTAATCACCAGAGTGAATAGTAGGAACACAGACATCAAGAATGAGAATCAGTCAAGCCCTCTTTTCTTTACTTTCTCCACATGGAAGCCCCAAGAGGATTCTACCTATAGTGGTTCAAAAACTATGTAAACAAAATTTAAGATAAATGTTTTGTCATAGATGTGTATAGCTTCTCATTCCTACAGGTTTTCTAGCCGTACATTGCCCTGCACTTTAACAAATTTTAATACCTGCACTATATTAGTGTCACTTTCATCATCTCTCCATCTTCAAATTGGAGTAATAGGAGACCTGCTTTGATCTCAGCATTGCCCCTGGTCTTCTATACAATGTTAAGTTTGAAGTCTCTGAACTTAGTCTCCCTGTGTGAGAAGTGGGGATAGAGGGGTTTGCATCAGACCAGAAAATCTCAACTGTGTTTGTGAAGGAGGAGGCTACTAAGATGTTTTGTTATAACCTTGGGAATTTTTGTGTGCATTTACAACATGTCTCTAGAAGTTACAATTCTGTAAGTCTCAGGAGAGGCCAAAATGAGACTGCTTTGTAAGAGTTTCCCAGAAAAATATTCATGGGTTCCTGCTTGAAATGAGAGTTGCAACTCCTGCAAGGCCTTCTCACATTCAGCTGTAGACACTGTCCACTGGAAGTGTTTTAAGAGCAAATTAAAGTTGGATGTGTTGGCACACACCTGTAATCCCAGTACTTGAGAGACTGAGACAGGAGGATCACAGATTCAAACAACTTAGCAAGGCCTTCATCAACTTAGTAACACCCTATTTAAAAAAAAAAAAAATAGGGGTAGTGGTGTATAGCTCCAAAGTAGAACGCCTCCAGGTTCAATCTTCAATACAAAAAAGAGAAGAAGAAAAATCCAAAACTAAAATATCACAAATCAGAAAACAAAAGATATGCTCTGGACCCCTTCTAACAACTCCATTCAGACCCCAAATCAATGTGATACATTATTACTCTGCCACCTGGGCTCCTAAATATGATAACACCCCCCCTCATCCAACTTCTAAGATTCTTCCTGCCCATATGTTTTGATTAACCATAGGCCATTCATGCATTCAATGAACATTTGTTTAAAAATGCTCTATGTAAGCTGGCCATGATGGTGCATGCTCATAATCTCAGTACTTGGAAGGCTGAGACAGGAGGATCGCAGGTTCAAAGCCAACCTCAGCAACTTAGTGAGGCTGTCACAACTTACTGAAACCTTGCTTCCAAATAAAAAATAAAATAGGGCTGGGGGTGTAGCTCAGATGTAGAATGCCCTCAGGTTCAATCCCCAGCACCACATAAGAAAAAAAATGTATTTTTTTCCACGCAAAACACTCAGCTCAATGCCAAGAATACATCAATTTAAAAGACAGAGTCTTGGCATTCAGACAGTTCAATTTCATATGCATGTGTTTGGGTGATGAAAGAGAAAATGACTTTGATTGTCCTAGTAGAGAAGGCTGACAGAGCAGTTCCTGTCCATAAACTCTGCCAGGTGAAAGTATTAAGTAGTTATTAAGAAAGAAGCCCTATGTACAACTTCTGAAGCGTGGAGTACTGTTTTCATTTTGGGGTTTCTTTCTTTTTTTTTCAAATCCACCTGTGGTTTCGAATACTCCAACACAGGAACTGAGCTTTGCTGAGCATGAGAACAGGCATTCATCAATAAAAGGGATGAAAGGAGACAAATAAGCAGGTAGGAGATTATGAAGTAGGAGGAAGATGGAAAATGGAAGAAGGGGAAGGAGAAAATGTTGAGGGAAGAGAAAGGAAGAATGAGAAAAACAAAACAAAACAAAAACCCTCCAGACACAATGACCCTGAATTCATGCTCAGGGAGGAAGGAGCAAGCCTGGTTTCCCACAGGGCTGTGTTGGGACTGCCTCCACTTCTGTGTCCATGCCAAGGTTTGATAGGAGACTTGAGAACATTTCAGTTTTCAATTCATTTATCTTCATTGCCTACAACTGTTATCTATTGTTCTTCAGTGCCCCTGAAAATCACACTGGAGAAACTTCCTCAGAACTTGAAAATAATACTAGATTTTTTTTTTGTATTGGGGATTAAACCTAGGGGCATTCTACTTCTGAGCCACACTCCCAGACTCTCCTATTTTTATTTTTTATTTTGAAACAGGATCTCCCTAAGTTGCTGAGGCTGGCCAATTACTGGGATTACAAGCATGCGCCACTATGCCTAGTTTACTAGATATTTTTCTAGTTTATTCTCCCCATTTCTTTTCTTAAAACCACTTTAATGAGTTTAGAGATATGTACACATCCATGAATTCATCAGTCTATGCCATAAACATATTCATCACCTCCAAAAGTTTTCTCTTATTATTTTTTGCTTATCAATCCTTATGTTAAAACAGGCACAGTGGTGCAGGCCTGTAATCCCAGCAACTTGGGAGGCTGAGGCAGGAGGATCCCAAGTTCATGGACAACCTGGGCAACTTAGTGAGATCCTATCTCAAAATTTAAAAAAAGGAAAAAGACTAGGGATGCAGCTCTGTGGCAGAGCACCCCCTTGGTTCAATTCCTAGTCCTTCACACACACACAAAAAAAAATCCCAAGATCTCCTCTCTTAGAAAATTTTAAATGTAAAGTACAGTACTGTTAACTATAGAAACTATGCTGTATGGTATATCTTGAACACTTATACATGAGAAGGTAGTCTTTTAAGTGAAAGGTATTGGGAAAACTGGTTATCTACATACAAAAGAATGAAATTGGACCCTTATCTAACATCATATACAAAAATCAACTCAAAATGGATTAAAAACTTAAACCTAAGACCAAAAACTGTAAAACTCTTAGAAAAAAAAAAAGAGGAAAAGCTCCTTGACTTTGGCCTTTGTAATGATCTCTTGAATATAACCTCCAAAGCACAGGTGACAAAAGCAAAGCAGATAGGTGGGATTGCACCAATCTAAAAAGCTTTTGCCCAGCCAAGGAAATCTATCAGAAAAATGAAAAAGCAACCTCGAAGAGGAGAAAGTATTTGCAAATCATATATCCGGTAAAGGCTTAATGTTCTCCCTCTCCCATTTCAATAGCCACAGCCTTGCTGTGGTGAATTCCACTGTCTTCCTCAATCTTAATCACCCTGATTTAAGTGAAGCAGCCCCTGCCCAGATGAGCCACACACACGCTCTACCCAAACAAGACACCCGCTGGAGTCAAACCCTAACTTCAATTCCAGCCCTGTCTCTCCTGATCAAGACCCAGTTACTAAACATAACACAAACATAACACTATAAAAGCTGCTCATGCCAGCTCACAGCATCAATCCAAACACAGTTCAACTATAAACTTCTCCCCCCCCAACTCTTTTTCACCCATTCTACTCTTAGCTCCATTCAACAGAAAATACCATTCCCTCTCCAAACTACAGCAGAACATCGGTCGTGCTCAATTCTGTAAGTAGAATTGCTCACCACATGCTCGTCTCCTTTTGTTTTTTTTCAGTATTTCTCTGTCCCAAAGGGCTGACAACCTCCCACCACAACTCACTATCCAACATCAGTTGTCCTTCATTCCTCCTGCAGCTCCCCAACTTGGACTCATGTCACTGCCATCTCTGTGGCAGCACTACCTAAAATGCTTCATGCTTTGACTCTCCACCACGTCAGGAACAGCAATGGCAAACTCTTAAGTTTGCCCTGGCAGCAAGGAGCCAAGTGTGATGATCCTGGGGGGTAAAATCTGTAGCATATCTCAGGCCAGAAAAGGCTTTCAGTGTTGTATAGTAGGAATTATCTCAGAGGTCATAGAGATACCAATACTGCATGCAAGACCCCAGAACTTTTGAGAGAGGCCTGAGTTACCTGGAGACTTTTGAACCAGGATCAGAAGGATGACAATGCTCATTAAACAGAACTTCATGACTGACATGTCCCAAGAGAATGGAGGGCTGTGTCGCAGGTGACTGAATAGAAATCAGTGTAGCAGGGCAGTGTCCTGCCTTTATTAGTGTTGGAAATGGGCCAGGGTTGTGTTCAGTGAACTAAAAGGGACAAGAGACACTAAATCAATCAAGCAGAAGTATGACATGTATTGCACATCTCAGTTGGGCACCTTGTATAAGTGTGAGACTTCCCAGTGACACCCATGCCAAGGTAGGCATGGTCTACCTTCCCCAGTAAGAAACAAAGGCAAATTACAACCAGTCAGCATATTGTGCAACATGAATTTGAATGAATGAATGAATGAATGACTCAAGCAAGCAAGCAATGAGAAAATGAACACATACCTATAATAAATAATCATTTTTAGACTCGTGTCTTTACTAGAAGGAAACGGATGATAAATACCATCAAAAATATGAGAAAGTATAACATACAAAAGACAAAGAAAAGAATGAAACCTTATCAATTGAGAAAACCAACAAAATCACAGAGATAAACAAAAGAGAGAAAAAGAAACAAACAATATGACATACAACCATAAAAAATTTCCAGTATAACATGAGTAAGTCCTTACCTATTAATAATGCCCTTGAGTGTAAATGGATTGTATTCCTCAATTAAAAGACTTAGCCTGGCTGAATGGATTTTAAAAGATCCAATATTACAGTGGCAAAATGAGAAATTCATTTCACCAATAAAAACACACAAATACTGGAAGCAAAGGAATATAAAAAGATATTTCACAAAATGGAAACCATAAGTGAGCAGGAGTAGCTATACTTAGATAAAACAAGGTCAAAACTGGGGTGGGGAGGGGGAAGGAAACATAAAAGATCACTATATGATGATAAAGGAATTGGTTCAATAAGAGGAAATAACAATTGTAAATCTATGCACCTGAGGCCAGAGCATCCAATGATACAGAACAACACAGACCCACGAGTGAGACTGTGCGTGTGCTCCAGTTGCATGCGTAGGTAGCCCTCTGTGGCATCTAACCCGCAATACCACTCAAACAAAAGGAACATACTGGAAATCATGGACTCTTACTACTCCTGTAATAAGAACCAAATAATTGAGTAAATAATACAAACATATGCTGTCAGGAAATTTCTTTATAGGTAACACCTAAAGGTAAGCCAAAGAGGCCCATGGAGGTCAACATTACCTTACCTAGGACCCAGTGGTGAATGATCATTATAGAATTTATGCTATCAGGAGGTAAGAAATGCTGCTCCATGATGTTGGTGGCCAGAGGGCTTGCTTTGGCTAAGTCAGATCAAGATCTTATTGAATTATATTATCCCAATCTTTGAAATTCTTGAATACCTAGAATCTAATATCGGAACCATTGTAAAAACACTACAAATACCAACAACCTCACAGTCCTTATTGTCCCCAGTTTTCTGTGGGATACACGAACCTTACCCTCAAAGAATTCTTTGGTGAAATTAAGTCAAGCCACTGGCTCCCAATGACCCGGAGCTTTACCACTGGTTCTATGAAAAGTAGGATTACCTCCCAGGAGCAAGTGAGATTTTTCTCCCTGCGAGTTAATGTTCAGAAGTGCTAGGTGTTTCGCCTGTTATCCTGGGCTTACTGTGCCACCATGTGGCCAGATGATGGAACAATCCCCCAAAGACAAACCTACCGTCAGCTTTCAGATGGCAAGCTGGGTTTCCTCATGCTGGGAAGACCCCTAGCAAGTGCGGCTCACAACTCATACCGCCATCACATGGAAGGGGCAGCAGACAGGACACATGCATCACATGTGAGATCAGCATCTGTGACGGGTGGACTGTGGCTCCCATTAAAGTCACCATCTCCAGACAGTAACTTAAAATCATATGCAAGATGTAGAAGAGTCTTCTGTGGAACTGATGGCAAGACAAATGAACTGCTGTCACTTTATTTTTAGTTATCCTGACCATTATGCTTTTAATATTTTGTAACCATTGAAATTGCAGTTATAATTTTATTGCTCCTTTTTAAAAATGAATATATCATTCTCATGGAATTTTATCTGACTATAAATTGTCCCAAGTATGGAGAAAAGATTCCAAAAATCCTTTTATTTGTCTATAACTCTTCAGACCCCTTGATTGGGTGGTTTAAATGTAAAGAAAATGAAAAATTTCAAATCTTCCTATGGATAGAAATCAATATTACCCAAACACTAAATAATACAACCTGAAATATCACCACTGGCTTCCTAGTATATCAATTGAAAAAATTGTTAATTAATCAAACTAAGCATCTTATTCTCAAATTATATTCCACAAGAATACAACTGCTCATTAACTTTTATAGCTGTTGGGGCCTGTTTTTAACAAAACTAAAGAGGAGAAAAAATATCCAAACAGTGAGACTGGTTTCTCCAAAAATATTGTCCCATAAAAATTAGACTGTCCTGTTTAGAAACTACCAATCCATGTCTAAGGCCCCTACAAGAGTTCAATGAACTACATCTCAATATTACTGCTATTAATACAAGCTGATTTACGTAAACAACAGGTTTACAGAGAATTTTTACAGAGGGACCAAACTGAAGCCCTGACTGAACTGAGAGAGACATTAACTACTCTTTAAGAAGGATCAGAACTGAGGCCAAACTTATAAACTCTTATGATATAGAAATACTGACAAACAACTTAGTGCTTCGAGGCAATTGCAGAAACATATAATTCAGATGAAATAAAAATTAGAATTAAATTGAGGGATAATTTGGGACTGAACAGCTTAAAATTGTATTGTAACAAAATATAGCCAAAGGGGAGCAGGGAGGGGTAAGAGGAAGATTGAAGAAGGAAACAGTTCAAATAATGTTATTTCCATATACAAAGGCATCACTACAACTTCACTAACATGTATGGGGTGGAAGGTGGGACCAGGAGGTAAGATGTGAAGAGAAACACAGCAAGTGCTCTGTGCATGTAGTTTGCACCATTTTGAATTTCACTATGATGTAAAATTATAATGCACCAATAAAAATATTATATAAAAAAGAATTGCAACAAGCCCTCACATGAATACACTAGTAATAAGTAGTTATTAGATAGTTATGGAGTAGACTTACTAGTACTAAACTACCAAATTTAATCTACTTATGGGAACAATTAAGTATTGGCCATGTCACTATCTGTTGGAAAAATTAAAGGATGATATTTAAAAAGAATGACTCATAGATGTGAAATCTGAAAGTTGATATTGCAGATTGAGATACTGATGATTAAGCCAATTTAACAAATTTGACTGAAGGATGCAAGTTTTCTCCTATTCCAACATGGAACAACTATGCTGGGTAGATACCTGTCCTTCAAGAAGAGAGGCATAGACAGGTGCTGCCCCTCAAATGCTACTGTCATGGACAATTGTGAGAAATGGCCAATTAAAAGAATTTGTCCTCAATATTTGGAATGAACTTAACCCAGTTCCCTGAAAATTAGTTATTTTATATGTATCCTCTAATGAGCAACTCATAATCAAACTTTCATTAAGAATATATCGTGTCCTGTATTGGAAACACTACTTGGGAAGATGGGTTTAGTTTTATAGGTACTGGTTTAATTTATATGACTTGCAAAATTGATGGATATCATAAGAAATGTATTGGATCATGTAAGAAAAATTCTAATGAGAACTTTACGCTACCAAGCCCTGCACATGGGTTATATACCAGGTATCAATTGGGTTAAGCTAAAAGGACAGCTGAACAATAGCTTTCAAATTGTAATGCCTTTAGACAAACAAGCTACTAAAATGAGTCAGCAATTTGTGAAGTTGTTATATGATCTTTTAACTAATCACTGATATGATCTCAATAATTTGACGTTTTCATAGGCTATGCCTCTATTCTATATTCTTTTAAATTTTTAAAATCATCCTCTTGTAATATTAATCATAGCTTTGTTACATATACCTCTTTGGGATTATTAGATATATAGAATATTAAAAACAATTTAAAACTGGGCATGGTGGCACATGCTTGTAATCTCAGTTCTTGGGAGCCTGAGACAGGAGGATCGCAGATTAATGACCAGCCTCAGCTACTTAGGCACTCCACAATTTAGCGAGACCCTGTTTCAAAATAAAAAATTAAAAATAGGGCTGGTGGTGTAGCTCAGAGGTAGAATGACCCTGGGCTCAATCCCCAGTACTACAAAAAAAAGTTAAATAAACAAATAAATAACAGTGTAAAGAGAAACTAATAGTGTAATGTAAATTTTATGGCGAATCTGCTACTATAGAATATCAAAGTTTAAATATTTTAATTATTCCATTTATCTCTCTATGGCATTATCAATTAACAATTCACTGATTATTTTTCTTAGTTGTGCCACTAGAATTCAAAATACACATTTTTAACCTAATATAAATTAGTATGTTTAACCCTTCTTGGGCATTTTAAGAGCTTCAGAACAATTTAACCCATAAATTCCTCTCTCAAATTGCATCTGGTTTTGGTCACATTTTTACAGTTTAAAATCATACTAAAAATGAATACTATTGCTTTGTCTACATAATGTTCATTGAGATTTGGTCACAATGTTTTAAATTGACATAATTGTGCTCACAAGGTTTTCAATTAGCCATCTTATTGAAGTATATAAATTATATTTAGATTAGCAAAGTGTGCTAATCTAAAGTATGCAACACAGGAATTATCCCAAGGTGAACATATCTGTTTACCACCCAGATCCCCTGACTTTGTCTTTGCCTTCCAAGTATTCACACTCCTCTTACCAACGTTAACCACTTTCTGGAACTGAGTTCTATCACAGACAAGAATATCATTGTTTTTTGCCTGATTTTGGCCTTTTGACTCATATTTGTGAGATTTGTCCACATTGCTGTGATTCACAGCTAGCAATGGTTCATTTATTTTTATAACTATATAATGTCCCGTTATCGTAATTAACTTATCCATACTATCCATTGCAGATGTCAGCTTCTTTCCAGTTTGGGGTCTTTCTAAATAATGCTACTATGAATATTCTTGTTTATGTCTTTTTATGCACACGAGTAAGCATTTCTATGGAAAAACTGATGGGTCATAGATACGTGCTTTGGTATCTACTACCAAATAGTTTTCCAAAGTGGTATACCACTTTAATTCCACCTTTGCTGTTGTCAAACTTTATTAATTTTAGCTATCGTGTGTGTGTGTGTGTGTGTGTGTGTGTGTGTGTGTAATGGCAGCTCACTGTGGCCTTAATTTGCATTTTCTTAATTGCCAATGAGATTAGGAGCCTTTTCAAATGTTTATTAGCCATTAGAGTATTTGATCCACGTCTTTGGCTTCTTGGTTTTTGAGGCATGTCTCTGAGTTTTCTTAACAATTTGTAAGAATTCTTTATGTATTCAAGATAGAAGATCATCACTGGTTTTGTACTGAAACTACCACAGTTTTATGGGCTGTTTTTCTCTTTTCCACAAGCATCCTTGGTTCAATAGATGTCCCTAATTTTAATGAACTCCAGTTAATCTCTTCCTTTACAGTTACTCTACAATGTGTCATGTTTAAGAAGTCTTTGCTTACCTCAAGGACATAAGTATATTCTCATGTGTCCATGCTAAAAATTATATTGCTTTATCACTTATCATTAAGATCTATAATCCACATGGCGTTGATTTCAGAAATAAAGGAAAGGCCAAGTGATAAAAAGCCATTTAATAAAAATCCCATCCTTCCCCTACTGCTCCATTGTGCCACTTTTCTCATGTGACCTTGTGGGTCTGTCATGGGAGAAGGGTTGATTATATGAAGGGTGGTTCCCAGTTGGGGGGGGGGGGGAGGTAATACAACATAGGACCAGCCTGGTCCTCAGCTTACCTTACAGAAAAGGATCTCAGCATACACCAGTTGGAGACATAAACAGACATTTATTTAGGAAAGTAAGAACTACACATTCATAGGAGAATCTCCAGAATGAGACCATCTCCAGAATGAGACGGGACCCTCTGGGGCACAGGGCTCTTCTTTTATAGGTGACTTTCATGAGGAGTGAACAGGAGGAGGTATGTGATGACCTCAGTACAGTAGTCACAGACGATTTAGAGCGTTTTGGTCATCTTCAGGTCCTGATGAGGCCTTTATTATATTCTCAATAAATATCTCTCCTGTTTAAACTATTTAAGGATGGCTAACAGTGCCCAAGGAGATTACTCTGTATGATCTCTGTCCTCTAACCAACAGATATTGCTCATGCTTAACTATTCCTAGGTTGGATAATTAACAATTTAAGGTATTTTGTGAATGAGTTCTCAGTATGGTGTCTGGCCACCTTTCTGGATCTTTTGTGTGATCTCTGTTGTCTGATCAATAGATAC
This sequence comes from Graphiurus murinus, assembly GCA_004027655.1. Lineage (NCBI taxonomy): Eukaryota > Metazoa > Chordata > Mammalia > Rodentia > Gliridae > Graphiurus > Graphiurus murinus. The sequence continues at coordinate 44,221 of PVLC010001009.1, read as the reverse complement.
CCCTTTGTGCCAGGCATGGTGGCGCACACTTGTAATCCCAGTACTTGGGAAGCTGAGACAGAAGGATCACAGGTTCAAGGCCAACCTCATCGATTTGGCAAGACTTGCCTCAACTTAGTGAGACCCTGTTTCAAAATAAAAAATAGGGAGTGTAAGTCAGAGGTAGAATGCCCCTGGATTCAATCCCTGGTATCACAATAAAAATAAAATAATAATAATGAATAGGTATCCCTTTGAGGCTAGTCAGCAGTGCTCAGGGTAATTAATAAAGACTTATGAATTCCTCAGAAACCCGAGACTAACAGGTCCTGCCGAGGAGTTGCGGTATCAAGGAATTTTGCCACAAGTTTCCCTAGGAAAGTTACATTTTCCTTGTTCTTCTGCCTCCTTTCTACATTTTTCTTTTATTTTCTCCTACCTCAGGTCTATTTCCAAGATCTCTGCTTTGTTTTCTGAGTTTATCTTTGCATCAAAAGCACATCTTCCTAACTACTATGGATTTCTCATAAACCTTAGTACTCAGAAATTTAAGTCCTATAATTATTTTCTTCAAAATTATCTTGGCTTTCTTTGCCCATTTATTTCCATAAACTTTTGAAATCACATGTCCATTTCCAAAAAGCCAAAGAACCAACTCCTCTTTTGCTAACAGCACAACTCAGGCCCTCCACTGATATAATAAATATTTTCAATATTAACGGATTCTCAATTTTACATTCTTCAATTCTTTCCAACTCTTCAGTTATTTCCAATTTTAAAGGTAATGTACTTAAAGTTCCTTAAATAAATATAACATTTGCCACAAAAATGGGGCATTTAATCTTTAGCATGCTTTTAGTAAACTCTTACCTCTTTTCAATTAGCTATGATAGTCCATTATAACTGGTTTTTGAAATTATAAGATAGTTTCTTTATATCATTTGATGCAATCAGTTCTTCTCTCATTTATTAAGGTAGAGAGTAACATTATTGGATTTTTCTGATATATCATTAGTACTTTTAGCACACCATTATTGGCAGTCTTATTTGGGACTTTGACATATAAATATAGAGGAGACGTGGACTATTGTTTTATGCTCTTTATTGTTCTTATCTGTCTTTGAAATCAAATAACACTAACCTCCTAAAATCATCTTGGCAGAGTTATCATTTCCTGTGTTCTGGAACAACTCGTATAATACAGGGATTAATTGTTCCTTCAGTTTGTTGGATCCAAGGTGATCATACATTTACCTATGATTTATGTAACCAGGGCATATTTTAGAATAGAGGGAGCATAATAATAATTGGGCCAGGTCAAAAGAGCATGAACAAGGAGTACTATTTAACTAGAACTCTGGGACTTAATGGCTGAGAAGGCCTCTCAGTGTGTTTCAATGTAAGGTCATGCCTGGTTTATCTTTTCAGCTTTGCCCTTCTTCCAGCACAGGTCTTGATGGGTTGTTTTTCTTTGAAGTATTTTTAAATTTATTATTCATGTTTGTTCATCATGGAATTTTATTATTCTCAAGCTCTGTTGTTTCCAGCTGTTAGCTGTTTCTCATTCCATCTTCCTTTTTCCCAATGAGATTATCAGAAATCTACTCATTAATGTTTAGCAAGACTTAAGACTTCAGTTTTGTTATTTCTAATTAGAGTATTTGTCGTTACTGTAGCCTATTTCTGTTCCATTGATTTGGACTGGATTAAAGCCAGGTGCCTGAATTGAATTGTGTCTTTTCACTTTATCTTTCTAGACTTCCTCTTGCTGTTTTTCTAACAGCTAAAATGTAATACTCAATTCAGCCAGGCGTGGTGGCGCACGCTTGTAATCCCAGCATTTGGGAGGCTGAGACCAGAGGATCCGGGTTCTCGGCCAGCCTCAAATACCTAGTGAGGCCCTCTGCAACTGAGGGAGACCCTGTTTCAAAGTAAAGAATAAAAAATAGGGCTGGGAGTATAGCTCGGAGGTAGAATGCTCCTGAGTTCAATCCCCAGTACCGCAAAAAAACAAATTTAATACTCAATTCATTTTATAACTGTTATTAAAAAAGCAGTGTATTTCATATATATTAAAACTATAGATGAGCCAAAGTGAAACAATAAAAACACTATTCCTTTCAACCAGAGATGGCCACAGTTAGCACCTTATTACACTGGACCATTTTCTTTTCTTTTTTTTTTTTTTTTTTTATACTGAAGATTGAACTCAGGGGCATTGTGCCTCTGAGCTCTACCCCCAGCCTGATTTTTTTATTTTTTATTTTGAAACTAAGTTGCAGAGGGCCTCACAAGTTGCTGAGCCTGGCTATGAATCTGCGATCCTCCTGTCTCAGCTTCCCAAATACTGAGATGACAAGAATGTGCCACCATGCCCAGCACACTGGACCATTTTCTATGCATAGATTTTGTTACAATGAAATTTTACTACATATACTGTTTTGTAATCTGTTTAACAATTTTCACCTTTTAATTTAAGTACATTTGCATCTCATTATTAGATGTACATTCAAATTTCCCCAATTGTGTCAAAAATGTTCTGTGAAGCTGGTATGCCAAACCACTGTATGTGATCTTTATGTCCCTTCAGTCTCTTCCAGCCTAGCACAGGCCCCACTTTGTCACACACAGCTTGGTTAAAAACACTGGGGTAGGGTTCTTGCTGTGACCCACCTCTCATCACCAATTTATCACGTAAGTAGGAGGTTAGTTCTAATGGTCTAATTCATTCAAATTAATATTTTGGCAAAAAAATGCATTAGAGGTGAAGTTGTGCTCTATATGTTGCATCTTAAAGAAGTCATTTGATATCTGAATAATATCAGATATCACTTAATATTTTGGCTCTCAGCTGAATTAAAGTGACGGGTGATCTTTCTACTTCACAATGCTGCTCATTGACTCTCATGTTCAGACATCTGTTTGGTTTACTTTTTGCCTGTTTAAATATCCAGTTCTAGATTTCACCTAACCCCAATCAGAATGGCAATCCTCAAGAACACAAACAACAACAAATGCTGGCGAGGGTGTGGAGAAGTGGGAACTCTAATTGAGATTGCAAATTAGTGCAACCACTTTGGAAAATAGTATGGAGGATCCTCCATACTATTGGGAAGAATGGGAATGAACCTACCATATGATCCAGCAATACCACTTCTGGGTATCTACCCAAAAGAATGGAAACCAAACTATCAGACCGACGCATGTGTATCTATGTTTATAGCTGCACAGTTTACAATTGCCAAACTATGGAACCAGCCAAGATGTCCATCAACAGATGAATGGATTACAAAACTATGGGATGTGTACACAATGGAATTTTACTCAGCCATAAAGAAGAACAAAATCATGTTATTTGCAAGGAAATGGAAGGAACTGGAAAACATTATGTTAAGTGAGATTAGTCAATCACAAAAAGTTAAAAATCAAATATTCTCCCTAATATGTGGAAGCTAGGGAGAAAATGGGACATTAGAGGGACTCCAGATGAAGGAGAATCCTTAGGTGAACAAAGAATTTGACTTAATGGAAGGTGAAGGGGGGAGGGAGGACACCCTAATGAACATGATGTACTTTCATGAACACATCAAAATCAATCACTAAACTGACCTTGAGAAGGAGGGAGGAGGAGGGAGTGGGGCGGGAACTGGGGAAAGGTTAAATGAGAAATGTGTGCATGGATGTCTTTACCTATACTAGCTTGTACCTAACAAAGATGTGGGATTACAATGCACCAAATAAGGGAAAGATGGAAAAAAAAAAAAGATTTGTTAAAGTTACACATGGAGATTTTGGACCTACGTAATGCGGAGCCCATTTCTATTAATCTGGAAAAAACAGCTAAGACATTTGTAGATCGGCTTCAAGCCTTGGTCACTGCCTGGCCCTCGTTTACCTCCTTGCTAGAAGGAGTTATCATAGCAACACCAATAATCATTCTAGGTTTATGCATTCTACCACTCGTTGTACGCCTTGTGATCAATGCCTATGTTAGTATATGAGCAGATTTACATGGAATAAAAATGCAAGCACTGCCTCGCACAGGGCCTGGTAGTCAATGACGGGTTTGATTTTCTCAGGGCAAATCAACCTAAGACAGGGCTCGTTGATTGACTCGTCGAGACCCCATGACGGGTAAGATTAAGCACCTGGTAGGAAATGACCTAAGACAGACACAGTCCTTCGTGCATTTTAAAATAAAAATGGGGGAGTTGTGGGAGCCCAGTTGGGCCCTTTCCCCCCTGGCAGTTGCTATCTGCATATATGAGCAATTATACTGATTATTCTGCTATGGCTACATTGGCATCTCAAAGTCTGGATATTGCCCCTAGGATGCGTAGATGAAAGACCCTCCTACTTCTTAGAAAGTAAATATATGACCCTAAAGGAGTATGGTTTTATGACTCTAGAAAGTTTGCTTTACCAGGCTATGTTAAGAATATGGGCTATACATATAAAACGAAGAAGTGGTGCTATTTGTGATCTGACAATGATTGATATGTCATAAATGTCTATGTAACCCTGTTGTACTCAAGAAATGTATAAAAAATCTGTGCTGAAAAAATAAGTTAATTAATTAAAAAAAAATAAAACATAGGAGGAGGAGGAGGAGGGGGAGGAGGAGGAGGAGGAAGAGGAGGACGAAAGGAAATCCTGACATTTATGACACCGTGGATGAATCTGGAAGACTTTAAGTGAAATAACCTAGACACAGAAAGACAAAAACTATATGGTGTCATGGTGTAATTATATGTGGGATCTTAACTTGTCAAGTTTGTAGAAGCAGAGAGGAGAATGGTAGTTGTCAGGGATGGGAAAGGAGAAATGGGTACAAACTTTCAGTTATGCAAAATGAGTAGGTTCCAAAGAACTGACAGCATGATGACTCAAGTTAACAATATCGTATATTTGGAAGTTGCTTGTAAATCTTAAGTATTCTTGCCACCAAAGACAGAAAGGGGAGGTAAAGAAAATACTAGGTATGTATGGTTTTATGACTCTAGAAAGTTTGCTTTACCAGGCTATGTTAAGAATGTGGGCTATACGTGTAAAACGAAGAAGTGGTGCTATTTGTGATCTGACAATGATTGTTATGTCATAAATGTCTATGTAACCCTGTTGTGCTCAAGAAATGTATAAAAAATCCGTGCTGAAAAAATAAATAAATTAATTTAAAAAAAAAAGAAAATAGTAGGTATGTGGGCTGATAGACATGCTAATTATGTTGATTATAGTGATCATTTCACAATATATATGTGTATCAAAACATCAAGGTGTAGTGGTGCACACCTGTAATCCCAATACTTGGGAGTTTGAGACTGAGGATCACAGGTTCAAGGCCAGCCTTAGAAATTTAATGAGACCCTATTTCCAAATAAAAAATAAAACAGGGTTGGGGATGTAGCTTGGAGGTAGAGTGTCCCTGGGTCCAATCCCCAGCACCACACACAAAAATCAAGTAGTACAACTTAAATATGTAAATTTTGTCAGTTATACTTCAGCCAAGCTGAAAAAAACAAATTTCATTATCTTTAAAAAAAAATCCATTTGAGCCGGGCATGGTGGCACATGCTAGTAATCCCAGTACTTGGGAAGATCGCAGGTTCACAGCCAGCCTCAGCTACTTAGTGAGGCCTTCTGCAACTTAGTGAGACCCTGTTTCAAAATAAAGAATAAAAAATAGGACTGGGGGTGTAGCTTGGAGGTAGAATGCCCCTAGGTTCAATCCCCAGTACTGCAAAAAAAAAAAAAAAAAATCTATTTGTTGTTTTGGGATTTCCCAGAAAGAGACTCAGCTATGTAGCTGTCAGCAGCTGGTACCCGTCCCCCAGGGGGCATCTAGGGGGGATGAACACTTCAGTCCTTCTGGGGATTCTAGCGGGGGTGCCACATAACGTGTAAGACGTACAGCTTGTGACCTTTCTAGAACCATCTTGATATTGGCCACTTAGATCCAGTGGACACTGAAGAAACTGTGGGAAGCTAGAAATGGCCACGGCTTGTGTTGTCCATGAAACTGAAAGAAGACTAAAGGCAGAAATCAATTTTCAAAATTAGACTCTACTCTTTTCTTTTGGAATGATTTTGCAATGGTTTATTAAGTAGTAACTTACTGGCTAGACTGAGGAGATTTGGTCTTGCAGATGAGGGTGGCTCTTAAGCCCCAGTTTACAAATGTTCACCCAGAATGGGTGTCCTAAAGAAGAACCAAGTCTCAGGCTCTCATTTGTTTCTGTATTGTAAGTTTTAAACTCAAGGACACATTGCATTCCAGCATGTGTCCTTGAGTCTATAAATTTTACTTGCTATTGGTGAAATAAATTTCAACAATGAGCACAATATCTCTCCTCCCATGCGGTCTGCTAGGAAAGCAGATACTGTTCCGTGGGGTAAAAATATTCTTGTGAAGATTACTACTAACAAAGAACTTTCATAAACCTCCTAGACTTCAATTGGTTGTTCTGATAAAGTTATATTAACCTTATCTTCCATGAGGCCTATAATTGCCATTGGTTGTGATATTAGTTGTATTTGTCATATAGTATCTTCTCTGAAAGATTAAAAATTCAGAAAGGGATCTCACTGGGCCTTCCAACTCCTCTCATAAACACGTAATAAGTAAAGCAACCCCGGAGGTTTCTTATCTAAACCAAATGTTGGATACATTTAAATTAATAATGGCTATTAAGAAAATATTGATACAGCCTTATCAGTTTATACCCTGTATTTGTGAAGAAAATGAACTTTGTTCAAGACTTCAGATACATCTTTGTTCCCATCCTTGTTCTTAGGAGCTACATAACCTTGGGAAAGTTAACATTAATTCCTTTTGAACTTCCGTTTCCAAATCTGTAATTACTGCACATGCTGCTATTTAGAACAGAGACCAACACAAAGTAGCTGCCTGACTTACTTTCCCTCTCTTTCTCCTACTCTCAGTAATTTTTATTCCCACTCCTTTGTGTCTTTGTGTGCCTAGAACAAGTAGAACGCATGCGAAGTGCTTCCTAACTCCTTCAGGACAGTTAATTATTTTAAATGCTTTTCTTTAACAATAATGTACTGTATATTTACTAGCTAGAGGAAAAGATTTTTAAACTATACTTTTATTGGTGCATTATAATAAGGTTCAGAGTGATAGGAACACACGTGCACACAGCACCCACCCCGCTCCCTCCCCTTCCCGGAACATGTCACTGAGATTGGTGGTGATGACTTTGTATATGAACATAGCATTTTTGAACTGTTTTCTTCATCAAGTCCCCTCCCCCCCCCCGGCCCAAATTCCTTCCTTGCTCCCCTGGAATATCTCTTCCTTTATCTGAAGTCCCTTCTGTTCCCAAGACTGGCTAATCTCACCATAATATTCTCTGGTTGCATCTATTTTCCTGAAAATGACATAATTTTGTTCTTTATAGTTGTGTGAAATTCCATTGTGTGTCTATACCACAGTTCTGTAATCCATTCATCTGTCGATGGATACCTAGGCTGGTTCCATAATTTGGCTACTGTGAATTGTGCTGCTATGAACATGGATCTATCCACCTCGTGACCCAGCATCTTTCCAGAAGAACTGAAAATTATAGCATTACAAGCATATCCATGTTTCTAGAAGAAAGGATTTTGAATGTTTTCACCATAAAGAGATGACAAATGTTTTGAGGAAATGCATATGCTTACTCCGATTCAAACATTACATGATGTATGTACATGCATCAAAATATCACATGGGGTACCATGTACCATTTGTATGTTTTTATATATCAATTGAAAAATAAATTTTAACCCCACACACAATTTTCCATGGATGTGCCCTGTCCTGAATGAAAGAGGCTGCCATACCCCGTTTCAACCTTGCCCAAAGAGGACCAATGCATCCAATGTCTCCTCAAAGAGGGATAACAAGTCTGCCTCTTTGCTTTAACGGAGGAGAACTGCAAAGGGCCATCCCAGCTCCAGCTGAGGCCTCTGCTGCAACTGCGTTCTAATTCTACTTCTCCTCTGCCCTGTCCTGCTTCCCCTGGGCCCCACACATTCTGCAGAACCCTCTTCTGGGCAAATCAGTCTCAGTCTGCTTTCAGAGAACCCAACCCAAGACATATCTCCTGAAAAAATGTTTTGTGGTTCAGAGGGTCAAAAATAAGCATTCCGAGAAATGTGCTCCAGGCCCAAAAGGCAATGGAAAAGGTCTGGATGATCAAGAGGACAAAGGAGAGTGGACGGACTAGCAAGAGTGCCAGGGGGAGGGAAGAGGAGGGAACCTGGGCTGCAGCAACATGGCAGAGAAGCCTACTCTTCTGGGGGTTTGGTCATGCTCCTTTGGCTGAATCCTGTGGGAGGACCTTGTGGATTCCTAATGGATTCATTGGTGCTGAGCCTACAGAAGCAGTACCTTGAGGTACTGCTGCCATTTCTCCCACAGGATAAAAAGGGGAACTCAGAACGCTTTTCTTGAAGTTATAAGTGTCCCCAGAAATAATATGACTTTTTTGGGGGGTGGCAGTACTGGGGATTCTACCTCTGAGCTAAAACCCTAGCTCCATTTTTTTATTCTTTATTTTGAAACAAGGTCTCATTAAGTTGCAAAGGGCCTCACTAAGTAGCTGAGGCTGGCTGTGAACCTGCAATCCTCCTGTCTCAGCCTCCCAAGTACTGGGATTACAAGTGTGTGTCACTACACCTGGCTTAATATGGCTTTATATTACACAAGAATGACATTTTCAGTGCAACCCAGAGTATGGTTATCAACAGTTATATAATATCACTGTTGACAACCTCACAACATTGGCAACTATATGAAAGGCAGTACCTCTATATTTTCCTACTGAAGTGATAAAATAGAAGTGTCATTCTGTAAGTCTGGGCCAACATCAATCAAACATTTTAGATGATAGATAGGTAGATAGATAGATAGATAGATAGATAGATAGATAGATAGATAGATAGAGTCCCAAGAGAATATGCTTGGAATTTCTTCCTTGGTGCATGGATATGTGAACAGGCATTTTAGAACATTGAAGACTTTTGTTTATAAATAAGATAGTTGTATGAATTTACTGCTGTGTCTTTAGGCTGTCAGTGTCAAATTTTCAGCCAAAGTACTTCTTTTTTTTCTGTACTGGGGATTGAACCCAGGGGCATTGGGGCATTCTACCTCTGAGCTACACCCCCAGTCCTATTTTTTATTATTTTCTTTTTGTGTGTGTGTGGTACTGAGAATTGAACTCAGGGGCATTCTACCTCCCAGCCCTATTTTTTATTCTTTATTTTGAAACCGAGTCTCACTAAGTTGCGGAGTGCCTCACTAGGTAGCTGAGGCTGGCCTTGAACCCAGATCCTCCAGTCTCAGCCTCGCGAATGCTGGGATTACAAGAGTGTGCCACCACACCCGGCTATCTATTTTTTATTCTTTATTTTGAAACAGGGTCTCACTAAGTTGCAGAGGGCCTCACTAGGTAGCTGAGGCTGGCCGCGAACCCGGATCCTCCGGTCTCAGCCTCCCAAATGCTGGGATTACAAATGTGCGCCAAACATTTTAGAAGATAGATAGATAGATAGATAGATAGATAGATAGATAGATAGATAGATAGATAGATAGATAGATAGAGTCCCAAGAGAATATGCTTGGAATTTCTTCCTTGGTGCATGGATATGTGAACAGTACTTTGGTCCGGCTTAGCCAAAGTACTTCTACAGTCGTCTTGTCAATTCACTTTTAATCTTTGAAAATGGACAGTCTTTATCTACAACTAAAGGTCAATGGCCAGTCTATAGAGTTCTATAGAAAAACATAGCAAATAAGCTGGGTATGGTGATGTATGACTATAACACCAGTACTTGGGAGGCTGAGATAGGAGGATTGCAGGTTCAAGGCCAGCCTCAGCAACTTAGCAAGGCCCTTTGCAACTTAGTGAGACCCTATTTCAAAATGAAATAAGGATGGAGGTGTAGCTTGGATGTAGATTGACTCTGGGTTCAATCCCCAGTACCAAAACAAACAAACAAACAAAAACAGTTTGCTTATTGTCAGCACTATCAACGATAGTAGTCTTCTTCTTTGGAGGGAGGGACAAGATTAGCAATCTTGCTAATATTTTTAGCAAGAAAGGCATATAAGATATGTCTCTGCATACTGAGCTCTGACAGAGTAATTATGTATTTATGGGAGAAAGATGGAAAGTTGCAATCTAGATTTTCAGGACAAATCAGTGAAGTTAAAAGCAAGGTCAACCAGAAAGTCAAATGTTACCTCGACAATTTTCAGCAGTTGCTTCCATTATAGCAGGTGCAGAAGTTGTTGAAGAACTCTAATATCTTAGTGGTGATCAAAGGAATGATGGATCTGTGGCTGTCCAGGTTATTTTAGGACATTACTAGGATCTTCCTAACCGTCACCACTAAGAAGTGGGATATTGCCCCTGAACATAAGATGAAAACATAAATGAAGATCAAGATGCTGTTAAATAGATAAGGAATATGTTCTCTCTTTTATATACATATAAAAGTATATATTTTTACTGGTGCTTGTAGTCTCACATCATAATGTAGCTCAGAGTGACAGGGTCAGATATGCATCCATACCTGATACTGAGATTGGTACTGGCGTTCTCACATTTGTACTTCACGCCACTGGAAGAGTTTCCATCACTAATATTCCCTCGCCCCTTCCTTCCCCTAGACTTCCCCTGTCACTCCACTGGGGTTTTTCCTCCTTTATCTAAAGTCCCTCTTGTATCCTGATTACCCCCTAGCTTCTGCATATGAAATAAAACATATGACCCTTCACTTTCTGTGACTGGCTAATCTCACCTAACATAATGGTTCCACCAGGGGCAGTGTTATTTGGTATAAAGGGGCAGCCTGGTGTGGTGGCACACGCTTGTAACTCCAGTACTTGGGAGACTGAGACTGGAGAATCGCAGGTTTGCAGCCAGCCTCAGCTACTTAATGAGGCCCTCCACAACTTAGTGGGACCCTGTTTCAAAATAAAGAATAAAAATAGGGGTGGGGTATAGTTTGGAGGTAGAATGCCCCTGGGTTCCATCCCAAATACCATAAAAATAAATAAATAATAAATAAAGTGCAGCACTGACCCTCTAGCATTACACAAATGCCTCTTTTTTTTTTTCCAAAAAACATGTCAAAAGTTATCCTATGGAAATTGTTTTTTAGGCTGCCACAAAATATAACCTGACATGTATGAAACTTGATAACAACAGGGCTGCTAGTTTTTGTTATATTAATGGTAAAGATCACAGAGGCCGGCTGCAGTAACCCTAATAGTCCTCTCCACAGGACAAAAACAGCCGTCTTTTTATCTAACAATGCAGAGTCAAACTAGGCATACACCTAAGTACTAAAATTAGAATCACCGTAAACCTCATTAATAAAGCCAATCTGGGCCAAATGTGGTGGCACACATTTGTAATCCCAGTACTTGGGAGGCTGAGACAGGAGGTCACAGGTTTGAAGTCAGCCTCAGCGACTTAGTGAGGCTCTCAGCAACTTATTGAAACCCTGTTTCCAAATAAAAAAAATAAAATAAGACTGGGGGCAGGGGAAACCACTGGGGGAGTCTGATTTTGTTGCATGAGATGTGATGTTTCTCAAGCATAAAGAGATCACTTGTTGGTTACCTTGCATGTATATAAAACCCATATATTTAACTTTATAAGCTTTTATGAAACATTTAGATAAACCTCAGATGCACAGCATGTTTAGCCTTTAGATGTATGCACCTCTATAGTCACAGACACATACGGTGTCAAATATATATAGTAACCCAAAGTAATAGTTGTTGTTTATCTTTGCTGGGTCTCTAGCTAGACATTGGCAGATGGGGTCAGCTGGAACAGACCGGAAGTTTACCTGCAGATCGCTACTTATTTTGATCTCCCCTGTGGAAAAGGGGGCAGAGAAACAACACAGGGTCACCAAGCTACAGCATGAAAAGGGCAGCCAGTCACCCAAATGTGATGATTATCAAGAAGATGTCCAAAGGGGCTGCAAGACTCAACACCTGGAATACTTTATGCCATTTTCCTTTCTCAGAAAGGAATTGCTCCAGAGCCTACCTCTGGAGTGTAATCCCATTGCCTCAGGCCGCCTTCTTATTTCTTGGAATGACCCATTTCAGGTGCTTTTTTCCTGGAATGTGACCCCCCTTTTTTTTTCTTTACAGCTTTTTCATGTTTGTTTTTTATTCCCCATTTGTGGTTTTTGTTTGAATGTTTACCAAGCAGATACGCAAGGAGTGAGGTGGTGTGAAGTAACTTCAGGTTGTAACCCTGTAGCATCATTTACTTAATAGGCTGTAAAAACTCAGTCATTTAAACTCTAACTTTGCTAAAATGCAATTTATTAAGTACCCAAAAGGCCTAACAAACCCAGAGATTATCTTGACAGAACATAAAAATTTTTTTTTTTTTTTTTTGGCAGTACCGCTGGGGATTGAATTCGGGGGCACTCTACCTCCAAGCTACACCATCAGACCTATTTTTTATTTTTTATTTATTTATTGCGGTACTGGGGATTGAACTCAGGGGCATTCTACCTCCGAACTATACCCCCAGCCCTATTTTTTATTCTTTATTTTGAAACAGGGTCTCAATAAGTTGAGGAGTGCCTCACTAGGTAGTTGAGGCTGGCTGAGAACCCGGATCCTCCGGTCTCAGCCTCCCGAATGCTGGGATTACGTGCACCACCATGCCTGGCTTTTTTATTCTTTATTTTGAAACCAGGTCTCACTAAGTTGTGGAGGGCCTCACTAAGCAGCTGAGGCTAGCCCCGAACCCGGATCCTCCAGTCTCAGCCTCCCAAATGCTGGGATTACAAGCATGCGCCACCATACCCGGCTCTATTTTTTATTTTTTATTTTGAAACAGAGTCTCACCAAGTTGCTGAGAACCTCACTAAGTAGCTAAGGCTGGCCTGGAACCTGTGATCCTCTTGTCTCAGCCTCCCAAGTACTAGGATCACAAGCCTGCATCACCACAATCATCAAAACCATTTTTTTTTTTTTTTTTTTTTTTGCAGTACTGGGGATTGAACCCAAGGGCATTCTATCTCCAAACTATACCCCCAGTCCTATTTTTTATTCTTTATTTTAAAACAGGGTCTCACTAAGTTGTGGAGGGCTCACTATGTAACTGAGGCTGGCCATGAACCTGGATCCTCCGGTTTCAGCCTCCCAAGTACTGGGATTACAAGCATGCACCACCACGCCTGGCAAAACCTTTCTTTTTAAACAAGTTTTTTTTTCCTTAAACATCACAAAGAACAGAAAAACTTATTATTGTAAGTACAAAGAACACAGGAAATTATCTTAATAAAAATGTCAAAATCTTGCTCTTTAGGCTAGTTTTTATAAACTTTTACCAAGAGCAAATTAATGTCTTAAAATATAATTGTTTTAAACATAGAATCAAAGCATTAAATGTGACTTTTAGAAAACTCTTTAAGCCAAGTGTGGGGGTGCTCGCCTAGAATCCTGGTACTTGGGAGGCTGAGAGAGGAGAATCGCAGGTTGGAGGACAGCCTTGGCAAGGAGTGAGACTCTCTTCAACCTAAGGAGACTAAGGAGACCCTGTTTCCAAATAAGAAATAAAATTGGGCTGAGGGTGGAGCTCGAAGGAAGAATGCCTCTGGGTTCAACCCCTATGACCACAAAAAGAAAGAAAGAAAGAAAACTCTTTAAATTTTTATTAATGATAACCAACCATATTACATCTATTACATAGATAAAAATTTCTTTTATGTCTTACCCTCTATGATTTGTTTAACCTTCTGATTTTTGTTTTTAGTTTTTTCTTTCTTTCTTTCTTTCTTTTTTTTCTACTTTTACCCCTACAATCATAAGCAACACATTTAGCCAAAATTCTCAAAGAGATCCTGCAGGAGCCAGGAGTGAGATAGCACTGCCATTTTACAAAGGGAAAACAGGTACAAATACACACTCACAGAGTCGATCAGATGGGCCCACAGACAGACAGATGGGAATCTTCAGACAACAGATAAGTTAGAACAAGAACCCACATTTACAGAAGGGACCAAGTCCCCCAAATGAGATTCCTTGGTTCCCACTTAACCATGATTCCAGCAGGAGAGGTACCAAAGAAGTTCCCACAAACTGAATGCCGCCCACCAAAAAGAGGAGACTAGACATGAGAAATCAAAGGGTGTGGCATGCACTCCAAGGTGACCTGACCCAGATAGCCGAGGTTGTCATGACTTGTTGTACTGCTGTTGTTTCATTTTGACTTAGAGACTGGGTTTGAGCTCGCTGTCTGTCGCAGTCACACATATGCACTTGTCATTCACACACACCCGACCTGCAACCTGATGAATTCTGGTGTCGTGTCCCGCAGACACTACTGGAAGATATCCAGTGATTTTCTGCTATTCTGATAGTGGGGCCAGACTGAGCTCTGGGGCAGCCTACCACGATTCAGATGTCAGCACTGGAAAATTACCTGTTCCATCTCCAGCCTAAAATCTCAGCAGCTGTTAGTCCTGGAGTCAGCTACCTCTGGGCACGGTCTCCCACACTGTAGTAAAAAGGCCTCCTGTGCAGTCAGTGGATCAATGCCCAAGGCAGAGAAGGCCTGCTCAACTCCCAAGGCCAGGCAGGAAGAGGCAAAAACGTCCTGGGTATTAAGTATAAAATTATTCCAGCCAAGAAGCTGGGCATGGTGGCCCATGCTTGTGATCCCAGTACTTGGGAGGCTGAGGAGGTTCGCAGCCAGCCTCAGCTACTTAGTGAGGTCCTCCTCAACTTAGTGAGACCCTGTTTCAAAATAAAGAATAAAAAATAGAACTGGAAGTGTAGCTTGGAGGTAGAATGCCCCTGGGTTCAATCCCCAGTACCTCAGGAAAAAAAAAATTATTTCAACCAAGAAATACTTTATTTTGTGCCTGCTTTGCTAGTGCCCCATGTCTGTGTTACTAGTCTCTCCATCTGGGCTTCTGCTTTAACAAAAGGAGTTTGGGAAGCCGCTAAGCCAGAGTCTCACTATGGAAATTTCTTGTATTATACTTTCCTCCAACATAAGTAGCTTGGTCCCAACCTTCTGCCTAATACCCTGCCACAGAATAAGGCCGGGCCTGAAGTGTGCCCTGAGGAATCATTCTGCCTCCTTTTCCTAAAAGCTAGACAACTATGGGGGCTGGTGATGCACCTCAGTGGCACAGTATGCATGAGGCCCTGGATTCAGTCCCCAGCAACACACACACACACACACACACACACACACACACACACACGCACACACACACGGACAGTCTTGTCAGTTTATAGGCTCTGTGGGCTTGTTATCTTGGCTCAGGTTCTGACCATACTCAACAATCCAAAAGCCTAAATAGGGGACATCTGAATTCCCATATGCATCACAGAGACCACTTCCATCTGTAGTTGCACCCTCTGAAATATGTGGCATCTAAGATGATCAGAGCAAGGGAAAAGAGAGCTAGAAGATTGTGTGAAATAAACTGGATTGTGTGTATACGGAAGAATTAAGTGAGACCCTTATCTCACACAACTTACAAAAATCAACTCAAAATAAAGACTTAAGTCCTGAAGCCATCAAAAAATTCAAAGAAACTATCAGAGAAAAACTACAGTACATTGGCCTAGGCAATAATATTTTAGATTTAACCAAAAAAATAGGCAACATATGCAAAAATAGGCATGTGTGATTACATCAAACTAAAATGTTTCTGCAAGCAAAGGGAACAATCAACAGAGCAAGGAGACAATGTAGCAAATGGGAGGAAATATTTTCAATCCATACATTCGATAAGAGTTAATACCCAAAGTATATAACAACCCAATTATGTATAATTATAATGCACCAAGAAACTAAAATTAATTTTTTTACTTTTTTTTTTTACTGGGGACTGAACTCAGGGGCATTCTACCTCCGAGCTACACCCCCAGCCCTATTTTTTATTCTTTATTTTGAAACAGGGTCTTACTAAGTTGCGGAGTGCCTCAGTAGGTAGCTAAGGCTGGCCACGAACCCGGATCCTCCGGTCTCAGCCTCTCAAATGCTGGGATTACAAGCGTGCATCACCACGCCCGGCTTGAAATTAATTTTTAAAAACAACTCAAATAACTCCATAGAAAGCACACAAAGAATATGATATGTGTGTATGTGTGTGTGTGTAGGGCTAGGGATTGAACCCAGGGGCATTCTACCTCTGAGCTATACCCCAGGCCCTATTTTATTTTTTATTAGAAGCAGAGTCTCACTAAGTTGCTGAGGGCCTGACTAAATTGCTACAGCTGGCCTCGAACCTGTGATTTTCCTATCTCAGGCGTGCTCCACCATGCCTGGCAAAGAATATAATTTTTAAATGTGCAAAGGATCTGAATAGACATGTCTCAAAAGAAAGCATACAAGTGGCCAAAAGGTATGTATGTATATACCTGCTGTTTTTGAATAACATATATACATATACGTGTATATGTATATATTATATTATATTATTCAAAATCACTAGTCACAAGAGAAATACAAATAAAAACTACAATTAGGTATCATCTCACACCAATTAAAATGGATGTTATCAAAAAGAAGAAAAGTAGAGCTAAGCATGCTTGGTACTTGGAAGGCTGAGATAGGAGGATTGCAGGTTTGAAGCTAGCCTCAGCAACTTAACATGCCTCTAAGCAACTTAGAAAGATCCTGTTTCCAAATAAGAAATAAAATAGGAAAGTAGGGCTGGGGATATAGCTCAGAGGTAGAATGCCCCTGAGTTCAATCTCCAGTATCACACACACACACAAAAGGAATGATAGGAGTTATTGAAGATGTGAAAAGGGGTGGGGCACTTGTACACTGTCAGTAGAAATGTAAATTAGTATACCCATTATAGAAAACTGCGTGTAGGTTCCTCAAAACATTAAAAATGAAACTACCACATGATCCAGCAACCCCACTTTTGGTTATATATTCAAATGATTTGAAATCAATATGTTGAAGAGATAGCTATACACCTGTGTTTATAGCAGAACTATTCGCAGTAGCCAAGATAGTAAATCAACCAATGTGTCCATCAATGGATGAATGAATAAAGAAAATATATTATATACACATAAAATGGAATGCTACTCAACCTTAAAAAAGAAAGATGTTTTGTCATTTGTGACATCATGGGTAGAATTGGAGACCATTACACTAAGTAAAACACAGGCACAGAAAGACCAATACTGCATGATCTCACTTACATGTGGAATCTAAAACAATTGAACTCAAAGCAGAGAGCAGAATGGTGGTTAACAGAGGCTGGGGGAATAGGAAGAACAGAAAGGTAATAGTCAAATGGTACAAAGTCTCAACCAGAAGGAATATGAGGGTTTTCTTCTTGGAGATACATTGCACAGCACAGTGAATAATAATGTATTGTACACTTGACCTTCACAAATCCAACGTGGATCCAGTGCCATGCTCAGCTTCTAGTTATATCATATGGAACACAGGGCCCCCAGACCACCATAGCAGGAGAAGAGAGAACTGGGTGGCTATATAGCATGTGTCTGAGTGCCAGACCTAGAATTGACTCATGGCACTTAATGCAAGAGTCCTATTGGCCATCACCCACAGGCAGAGTGAGGTACACGTTGGGCTACACACCGAACTTTCCAAAAGACGGCCCACCAGTAACTTGGATCAGAGATAGAACAAATCAGCACAAAAGCAACTTTTAATAAATGTGGAGAGTCAGAAATAAAGAAAGATAAATGGGCAGCAACTCTCCTGCTGAAAAACTTGGAACTAAATAAGGAGAAAAAAAATATAATATTAGTGGAAGGTCAGACATAAGACATAAAATTAGAATTTTATGTTAAAAAGCTGCCATTGGAACTGGGTATGGTGGCGCACTCTCTCAGTTTCAGTACATGGGAGGCTAAGGCAGGAGCATCACAGGTTGAAGGCCAGCTTTAACTACTTAGCAAGACCCTCAGCAACTTAGTAAAACTCTATTCCAAAATAAAAAAATAAAATAGAGCTTGGGGTGTAGCTCAGAGGTAGAATGCCCCTGGGTTCAATTTCCAGTACCAAAATAATAATTTTTAAAAGCTATTGTTGGTTGTAATTGGGAGAACAAGCCTCACAGATTTTCAGGAATTGAGGAACTTAACAATCGTCAACAACAAGAGCACACAATATTCAAATTCTTTTTGGAATAATCACCAAACAGACCCTCAACCTCATAACTTGAAACTTTAAAAAGCTAGCTTCTTCCACATTGCAACAGTTCTGGGGGTTCTTCCATGAATTAAGCCAAATTTGTCCACAAGACTCTGCCCACTGCCTTATACATCCATCCTGGTGTTCTGGCTCCCTCTGAACCTTACACAGCACAGGCCGAGTACACTCTACCCAAACCCTTCCACCTTCCCTTCTTGCTGTCAACTGTACTCTCCCCCCTCTGCATTGGCAGACCTAGGGCCTCTCTAATTTTCACTCCACATACCCAGTCTTTTCTCTCACGGGGCTGAGTCCAGAATGAGACAGACAGCTACAGCTAGCTAGCCATGCAAAACTCAGTCTTTCACACTGTGATTCTGGTGGATGAGACACAGACAAAGACAGCAGGGGCATGAATTTTAATGAGGGGGATTGACAGCAGGTCTGGGTTCCCAGAAAACTGAAGGTGATGATCACCAGCATTCAAGGTATGTGGGGCCAGGAGTTCCGATAGGACAAATCAGTATTTTCTTCTTTCCCAGAAACGTTTATCCTCATGTAGGAACGAAGGCAGCATGGTTGGTTATTTCTGCAGTAGAAGTAGGGCTGCTCATTCTTTTTGCAAGAACTTCTACAGACTCCACTTTTACCCATGCATTGAAGGATGGTATGTCTTCCTGGGCAAAAGAATAATAATTACTATTATTAATTTCCATGTAGTAGTGGCATAGATCTAATGAGTCAGGTATCATAGTAAAAACCTAGAAGGTGGTGGCAACTTCTGCTTCCAGAAAAAATAGAGCAAATTCTATTTCAAAGAATAGAGCAAATTTCATACCTGTAATCCCAGTACTTGAGAGGCTGAGACAAGAAAATCACAGGTTTGAGGACAGCCTCAGCAACTTAGCCAGACTGCAACCTAGCAGATCCTGTTTCCAAATAAAAAATGAAATAGGACTGGGGGCAGGAGGTGTAGCTCCGAAGTAGAATGCCCCTGGGTTCAATCTCCAGTACCACAAAAAAAAAAAAAAAAAAAAAAAAAAAACAAAGTAAACTCAAGCTCATTTTCTCTACTTATCCTACTAAGTATAGTTTCAAACCCTAAAAATCCTCTATTTCAAACCCTCTATTTTTTTCTTTAAAAGAAAAATAAAGCAAACTCAACTAGAGTCATTTTTTTCTATTTGTCCTGCTAAGTAAGTTTCAAACCCTGGGCATTATACATCAAACAAATATAAGAATCCTCTGAAAGATGATGAGAAGAAGGCAAACTAGGCAGGGACCTATGACAGTCATGAATCCCCCTGCTTTGTTTTGTCTGATGCTGGAAAAGCTGGTAATCTGGAAACGCAAATGGGTGCAGAGATTTAAAAAAAAAAAAAAATCTACTGGGCATAGTGGCGCAGGCTTGTAATCCCAGTACTTGGGAGGCTGAGACAGGAGGATCGCAGGTTCACGGCCAGCTTCAGCTACTTAGTGAGACTCTGTTTAAAAATAAAGAATTAAAAAATAAGGCTGGGGATGTAGCCTGGAAGTAGAATGCCCCTGGGTTCAATCCCCAGTACCACACAAAAAAAAAAAAAAAGTCTCAGGAAAGGTCTGCTCATTCTAGTCAAAAGACCAGGGAAGGGGCAGCCCAGCCAGACTGTAAATAGTAACCACTCTGCTCCAAACACCACGGGGAAAACTGTAGCTTACTCATGCCTCTACCAACAATGGCCGAGTGGAACGCCTTCTAGGATGGTATCAGAGAAAGCTGAATAGGAATGTGGACTTCGATCATGTCAGGTGGGAGCAAGGCCACCACCGCTGTCATGAGCGAATGTGGAACATCCCCCAGAAACGCTCATGCGTTGACAATACAGAAATGATGTTCCAGGTGAAATAATTAAATCAAGGCTCTTACCTCATCAGTGGATAAACTCACTGGTGAGGTAATAATTTAAATGGACTTACTGGGCAATGAGTATAGGCAGGGGTGTGTGGCTGCAGGGGGTAGGTCACTGAGAGCACGGCCTTGGGTGTTTTTCTCTGTGTGTGTGTGTGTGTGTGTGTATGTGTGTGTATGTGTGTGTGTGTGTGTGTGTGTGTGTGTGTGTTACTGGGAATTGAAACCAGGGGCATTCTACCTCCAACTATATCCCCAGCCCTTTTTAATTTGTGAAACAGGGTCCTGCAAGGTTGCTAAGAGTCTTGCTACATTGCTGAGGCTGTCCTCAAACCTGTGACCCTCCTATCTCAGCCTCCGAAGTACTGAGATTACAGGCGTGTGCCACTGCGCCCAGCCTTGGTCTCTTGCTCTCCACTTCTGGCTGCCGTGAGCTCAGCAGCTGTCCTCTGCCGTGTCCCCCGCCGTGTCCCCCGCCGTGTCCTCTGCCGTAAAGTTTCTTGGAGCTACCCAGCTATGGACAGAACGCCTGAAACCATGAGCCAAAATAAACTCTTCCTCTTCTCAATTGTTCTCGTCAAGTATTTTGGTCACAGTGATTTTAAAAAACTAAGCAATAAAACCACCACACAGTACCAATAAAGATCATGTGGGAAGTCTTGACTTTCCCTTCCCAGTGGGAGGAAGACACCCCTCCATCTCCCTGCTGGGGTGGTAACAGAGGAGGGCTAGTGGAGAATGAAGACTTCCACCATCATGTGGAAATTTCAGGGCCAGCAGTCCCTACAGTGTCACTGGAGGCCACTTGGGGAACAGAACTCCCCCGACCAGGCAGAGCTGGGAGCTCTCAGCCCTGCCCTGCAGTAACGAGGAGCCACCTCACCCTTCGACCTCCATGTCAAAGAAAGTCAAGTGAAGAATCTGGAATTCTACCCCTTCTTGGAACTAGCAAAGCCATGCCCTGCTTCCCTGGCCAGAGCAGGCAGGCTAGCACAGATCATGGGAATACAACCCAGAATTTCACAGCAGGACACACAAAATGTCCAGATTTCAGTCAAAAGTTACTCACCATACTAAGAATCAAGGAAGTCTCAACTTAAATGCAAAAAGGACAATTGAACAAACTTGAGGTCATCCAAGTTGTGTGTATCAACAGTTCATTCATTTTAATTCTGAGTAATACTTATAATACTCCATGGTATGACTATAACAGTATTTAACCATTCACCTATTGAGGGGCATTTTGGTTATTTCCAGTTGATTTTTCCTTTTTGGCTGCGCTGAGAATTGAGCTCAGGGCCTCATACATGCTGAGTAAACACTCTACCACTGAGCTTCACCCCAGCGCTCCAGTTTTTAACTATTAAAAATAGAGCTGCAGCCAGGCGTGGTGGCGCACGCTTGTAATCCCAGTACTTGGGAGGCTGAGACAGGAGGATCACAAGTTCGCAGCCAGCCTCAGTTACTTAGTGAGGCCCTCTGCAACTTTGTGAGACTCTGTTTCAAAATAAATAATAAAAATAGGACTGGGAGTGTAGCTTGGAGGTAGACCACAAAAAGAGAGAGAGACAGAGACAGAGACAAAGAGAGAGAGAGAGACACAGAGAGAGAGAGAGAGAGAGAGAGAGAGAGGTGCTATGAACATTCACCTACCAGATTTGTGTGGACGTACGTTTTCATTTTTCTGGAATAAATGCTAAGAGTATGTTCATTAAGTACTATGGTCATAGTTTATTTCACCTTTTAAAAAGAAATGGCTAAGCCAGGGATGGTGGCACATGGCTGTCATCCCAGTTCTTAGGAGGCTGAGAAAGGAAGATTGCAGATTCAGGGCCAACCTCAGCAATTAGTGAGACTTTCAGCAATTTAGCAAGACCCTGTTTCAAAATAAAAAGGGCTGGAAGTATAGCTCGGAGGCAGAACGGCCCAAAGTTAAGAAGGAAAGAGGGAGGGAGGGAGGGAAGGAAGGAAGGAAGGAAGGAAGGAAGGAAGGAAGGAAGGGAGGGAGGGAGGGAGGGAGGAAGGAGCTAGACTATTTTACAGAAAGAGAGAAGGAAGGAAGGAAGGAAGGAAGGAAGGAAGGAAGGAAGGGAGGGAGGGAGGGAGGGAGGGAGGGAGGGAGGGAAGGAAGGAAGGAATGAAGGAAGGGAAGGAAGGGGCTAGACTATTTTACAGAGTGGTCATACCATTTAACATTATCACTAGCAATGTATGAGAGATAAAGTTTCTCCATATGCCTGACAGCATTTGGTATTACTACTATTTTCAATTTTATCTGTTCTATAGGTATGCAGCAGTGTCTCCTTTTGGATCTTAATTTGTATTTTCCTAGTAACCAATGTGCTTATTTGCCATCCATATATCCTTTTCAATGAAATGTCTTTTGTCCATTTTTTGTTTATTTTTTTACTGTTGGTTTTAAGAATTTCACCCAGTTGCAATTTATATTTTCAAACATACTCTTCATAGTGTTGTTTGTAGAGTGAAAGCTTTAAATTGTGAGTAAGTCCAACTTACCGACTTTTTTTTCTTTTATGGGTTGGGGTATTTTTTTCGGGGGAGGGGTAACTAGAGATTGAACATTCTACTTCCAAGCTACACCCCAGCCTTTTTTAATTTTGTGATTTTACAGGATCTCACTAGGTTGTCAAGGCTGGCCTTGAACCTGTGATCTTTCAGTCTCAGCCTCTCAAGTACTGGGATTAACAGGCTGTGCCACCATGCCGGGCTTATTGTGATTTTTATATCTAAGAACTCTTCACTAGGACCTAGGTCTAAAAGGTTCTTCCCAGATTTTCTTCTATAAGTTTTATCATTTTAATTTAATTTAATGTAACTGTGTACAGTTTGCATTTAAATCTATGATTCATTTTGAGTTAACTTTTGCATAAGGTGTAATGTGGGGTCCAGGTCACGTTTTATTTTGTTTTGTTCTTTTCTTTTTGCCTGTAGATGTCCAATGCTCTGGTACACCATGACCAAATTGGTTTTATTCCAGGGGTACAAGGCTGGTTCAACGTACACAAGTCAACACATAAGTAGAATCAAACTGAGACACGAGGATCACAAGTTTAAGATCAGCCTCAGCAACTTAGGGAGACCTCATTTCAAAAAAATAAAATAAAGCCAGGCTTGGTGGTGCACACCTGTAAATCCTAGTGCTTGGGAAGCTGAGGCAGGAGGTTCAAAGGTTCAAGGACAGCCTCAGCAAGTAGTGAGACTCTCATCAACCTAGAAAGACTCTGTTTCAAAATAAAAATAAAATAGGTCTGGGGGTATATCTCAGAGGTAGAATGCTCCTGAGTTCAATCCCCAATGCCACAAAAAAATAAATAAAATAAAATCAGGCTGGGGGTGTAGCTCAGGGGTAGAACACCCTTAAGTTCAATCCTAAGTACCACCAAAAAAAGGAAAAAATTTCCTAGGATAATCTCAATAGATACAGAAAAAGCATTTGACAAAACTCAATATCCATTCACATTCTATCCCTTTACGTGAATGCTTTTTGTAAATGGCCTGAAAGGTCAGATTTGAACTTCTAATTCTTGGATTTCTCTGAGTTCCATGCCGAATCAGGGCAGCATGAGAGCAGCTGGCCAGCGGGGGGCCAGCCCACCCCATTCCTCCCACACACCTAGCTCTGCCCAGACTGTGAGGAACCTCACATGCGCAGAAGTGGATGCCCCAGTTCAAACATCATGCTCGGCCCATGGCCCTGCAAGCAGGAGTGTCCATGGACACTTCTGGCCAGGGGTGCACACCCAGTAAGCCCCACTCTCCAGGGTGGGCCTTGGGAACAGGCCAGAGTCATCCCTGGAACAAGGGTTCTCTAGGCAGGCAATCCCGGGTCCCAGCTACTCAAAGCACCACCCAGAACTGGGAGATGGCAACACAGGCTCTGGGCAGGTGTGTCCTCTTGTGCCAGTAAGTCCTGGTTCCTCTGGGAGCCAGAGGAAGCCCCAGAGGAGGACCAAAATGAGAGGAGAGGTCTTTCTTTACAGGATCTAAGAACAAAAATATTAAATTGAAAGTGAATTATCTTCCTACATCAGAGTGAACACTTTCTATTTGTCTCTAGTTCATACCCCATTTTACAGAGCACTCCTGGGTAGACAACCAGGTATACTAGATTCTCAGTCAAGATTCAGTTTTTGTTTTTATTACTGGAGATTAAAGCCAAGTGCAAGCTACACCCCTCTTTTTTTTTATTTGGAAACAGGGTCTGGCTAAGTTGCTAAGGGTCTCGCTAAGTTACTGAGGTTGGCCTCTAGCCTGCAATCCTCTTGCCTCAGCCACCCAAGTACCGAAATTACAAGTGTGCGCCACCACACCCAACCCCAATCAGAATTCTTAAATGTTCCCCCTGAGTTAGTCTTCACACATGCTAAATTATCTGTTCAATTGAGACAGGCTTCTGTCTCCCAAGTCTAATACAGTTAGAAATCATGCAACACATATTTGGTAAATAGCTGAGAAAGTCAATGAATAGCAGTCGCTAACATTTAGTGAAGGCCTACGATGTACTGGGCACTGTGCATTATCGCATTTCATTCTTACCATAATCTCAAAATGGATTATCATTTAATTTTCCAGATGAAGAAGTTAAAGTTATGAGAGGTTTATATAGAGTATGTTAGTGGTGAGTGGCAGACCTGAGATGAATGAAAGAGGCAATGAACCCATGAAAGGATGTAAAAAAAAAAAAAAAATGAAGCTCGCCAAGTGCTGTGTGCATGACTATCCTCTCTGAACTACATTATGATGTGAGACTACAATGCACCACAAAAGTTTATTTATTTATTTGTTTACTTATTTATTTATTTATTTCGGAACCAGGGATTGAATTCAGGGGCATTCTACCTCTGAGCCCCCAGCCCCATTTTTTATTCTTTATTTTAAAACCAGGTCTCACTAAGTTGCAGAGGACCTCACTAGGTAGCTGAGGCTGGCCACAAACCTGTGATCCTTCTGTTTCAGCCTCCCAAGTACTGAGATTACAACCATGGACCACCACGCCCGGTTAAAAGTATATTTTAAAAAGTGAATGGTAAGCCAGGCATGGTGGCACATGCCTATGATCCCAGTGCTTGGGAGGCTGCAACAGGAGGACTGCAGGTTCAAGGCCAGCCTCAGCAATGTAGCAAGACCTTGTTTCAAAAAAAAAAAAAAAAAGGACTGTGGGTGTAGCCCAAAGGTAAAAATGCCCCTAAGTTTAATCCCCAGTAACAAAAAAAAATGAATAATGAACAAATCCATATGTAAATGAGTAAATTTGTATGCTTCATAATTTTTTAGTACTTGAGAACTTTCTGACCTCTGGGGATGGGCTTTTGAGCATCAGAAGGCATCTGAGGTCACTTCTCTAGAAACCCACAGATTCGGGCTCCACTTAGCCCCGTGCACCCCCCTCCTCGTTTACTCCCAATGCAGACCAACTCTTCTATCCTAAGGATTTTCCCACTTTATATGCATCTGAGATGCCTTTAAATCTCCTGCCGCACATTCCCTCAGCATTTTCCTGACTCAGTAGTCCCTCCTGGAGCTGCCAGATGAGGAACTGCCTCCGGAACTTTAACTATCACCCCACTGATGTGACACAGCCCTCGTGAACTCTCTATTGCCTCTTAACTCCATCCTGCCCTCCCCAGACTCAATTGATTTGGGGTATCACTCCTGATGATTGACAGACACAAGAAACAAATTTGTGAGTTTTAATAAAATGTGGATACCAAGAAAGCTGAGATGCACCCTTTCTATCCATGATTTCTATTTTTCTTCTTTTTATGGGCTTTTGTGGACCTTGTAGGAGTGGTCCAGCCGAGAACGCCATCAACTGTCATCGGCTTGAGTGTTACATAGTGGCTGGGGACACAGCATCGTTTACGATTTGGGCAGCGTAAGATGGGATCTTCATCATCTCTGCACACCAATCGGCAGTGTCCGTGTGGCCAGCATTCTACTTCTGGGCACAGGAAGAACCATCAAGCAGATGTTAGTATTAGTCAGGTGGAGAGACAAGAAGGGGTGAAGGGAAGAGGGGGAGAGAGGGCCAGGTGGGGAATGCTGAACCCCATTCCAGGAAAGGAGAGAAGACATCTTGAGAGGGTAGGCAACTACGACTGGTGTTTCAACTGGAAACTCCAAAGTTTTCAGGAGAACCTTTTTCTATCCCCTACCCCTACCTTCCTACTCCCCACTTTAGAATTATTTCATTCTAATGAAGGTCCCACCTGGTGGGGCATGGGAATGTGGGAGGAAGGACAGCGCCCACCTCTATCCTTAGGGAACAGAGGACATTCTCTCAATTACAAGAAACCCAATCTCCAACACTCCTCAATCCACATTCACCCAGATCATACTCAGCTCCCAGCCTCACCCAACTCAGCAGCCCCTGAGCCCCAGCTCCAAGCCAAACCCAAATTTGCTGAAGCCACCAATTGCAATCCCCAGCAGCTGCCCATCACCAAGTGGAACCCAAGCACCCTACGGTATCCAGCACCAACTCCCAGCCTCAGACCCAGTCTAGCCAAAAGCCAGTACCAGCTTGCTCAAGCCAAAATGTCATCCCCTCTCCAGCTTGCCCCAGACCACCAGGAAGTCCCAGGTCTTCTCCTCCAGCTCATCCTAATATTCCCTCTATCACTCCAACCCCAGGGGGCTCCCCATCACAACTCAGCCCCAGTCTACTCCCAATCCTTCACCCCTCAGCCCTCTCCAGCTCCTACCAGAATGCTACCCCTGCCCTCAAGCACCTGCTACACCCACCATCCCTCCATTTAGCGAAAAGGAATCAGGGAGAGATGTTAGCATGAAAGAATCCTGGAATAACCCCCTAAAGTTGCAAGAAGTGAGGAAAGGCTCAGCTACTGCCCAGTGAGAGGGGAGGGGAAGAGGAGAAGCCTGTATCCAAGATCCCAGCCCCTGAAGATATCCCAAGTTACCTGACATCACTAGGTCTGCGGACAGGAGGATGGCAAGAAACAGTAACAGAAGCTTCATGGCTGGCAGGCCCCAGGAGACAGCGGCAGCTGAGCTACAGAAGGTGGAAATAGAGTTCCCTGCCACCTGCCGCAGGGATGAGCCTCCTTTTATCAGCAGGGCCGTGGGCAGTGAGTTAGAACAGGAGAGGATTGGTACGAGGTCAGCCAGGCCAAAGGACAGTGTGTAGCAGATGCTTCAGCGTCACTCAAGATGGGAGTGTGGGAAACCGGCCAGCACTCGAGCCAGAAATGGCTTTCCCTCCTGGTAAGGAGACAGGTGAATTAGAGCCACTTGGCCTTTCGAGACCCAGGAAGGAATTGGTTCATTAATTGCTACATAAACATGTCAAGAAAGATTTTATTTTAGAAAATTACTTATTCTCAATTTCTATTCTTGTTATATTTTTAATTCTTCCTCCCCCTCCCCCCCCCACACACACTTCCCTCCCTCCAACCTCCCTCCTTGAGACCTCCTCCATCACTCTACTGGCGTTTCTCCTCCTTTATCTGGAGTCCCTTTTGTGTCCCCTAGCTTCCACATATGAGAGAAAACATGATTCTTCCCTTTTTGTCACTGACTAATTTCACTTAACATAATATTCTCTAGCTCCATCCATTTTCCTACAAATGACATAATTTTGTTCTTTATGGCTGAGTAGAATTCCATTGTGTGTATATCCCAATAATTTTGTGTGTATATCAACATAACTCATCTGTTGATTGACACCTAGTCGGGCTCCATAATTTGGCTATTGTGAATTGTGCTGCTAAAAACATAGGTATGCGTGCATCACTCTAATATTCTGGCTTCAATACCTTTAAAAAAATACCCAGGAGTGGTATGGTTGAGTCATGTGGTAGTTTCATCCCCAGTCTTCTGAGGATGCTCCATAGGAGGATGTACATGTGTGTGCGCTTTTGAATCTTGAATTTGCCAATCTCATTCCCACTACAGGGTCTTCCATTCGTCATTTGTTCTCCCTACAAAGCTCTTTCTTCTGCTGGTCACCCCAGATGACAGCTCTCCCCCTGCAGCCACTCCACATCATACTAACTTGTTTTGTAAACTTCGTAGACGTATCCAAAGTTTCTATTTATTCTACATGTTTAATCTTTGTTTGCCTCATTAGAATGTCAAACTTGGTTTGGGTTTGGATATGGTTTCTATGTGTCCCTCAAAGTTTTATGTGCCAGAAACTTGAGAAGTGGGGGAACCCTTAAGAGGTCATCAGAGTAGCTGAGCGTGGTGGCACACACCTGTAATCCCAGTACTTGGGAGACTGAGACAGGAGGATCATGGGTTCGTGGCCAGCTCCAGTAACTTAGACCCTCTGAGACTTAGTGAGACCCTGTTTCATAAAATAAAATAGGAATAGGTCTGGGGGGTGTAGCTCAGAGGTAGAATGCCCCTGGGTTCAATTCCCAGTACCACACACACCAAAAAAAAAAAAAAGAGAGAGAGAGAGAGAGATAATTGGATAATGGAAAAGATTAATGTAGTTCTCGAGGGACCCTAGTTAGTTCCTCCAAAAGTGAGTGGTTATTAAAAAAAAAAAAAAGAATGCCATCCACCATGAAGCCCTCACCTAAGGTGGAATAGATGGGGTTGCCTGATCTTGGATTTTTCACCTCCAAAACTGTGAGCTAAATGAACCTCATTTTTATACAGTACCCAGCCCTTGAATATTTTGTGATAGCAGCAGAAAATAGACTTGTAACCCTTGTAGGCATAATGTCACCTTGTATATTAAGACATTAATTCAGAGCCAGGCAGGGTGGTGCACACCTGTACTCTCAGTATTTGGAAGGCTGAGATGAAAGGATTGCAGGTTCCAGGCCAGCTTCAGCAACTTAGCAACATCCTCAGCAACTTAACAAGATTCTGTTTCAAAATAAAAATATAAAATAAAAGTGCTGGAGCTGGAGTTCAGAGGTAGAATGCTCCTGGGTTCAATCCCCACTACCAAAAAAAAAAAAAAAAAAAAAAAGACATTAATTCAGCTATTTTAATAGATATTGCTCCCAAACAGTGTTTTGTTTTTGATTTTTTTTTTAATGTAAGCAATTAAGAGTAGCAGCTTCACAGTGCAGCAGGGAGCTATGTTGCTTTTGATTTGATGCTTCCTCCTCTTCAACAGTCAGCTTCATTTGATGATCCAAGAACTGTTGTAGTTCCTACTGTCTAGTTCCCATCCCAGCCATCAGGAAAGAGGGAGAAGGAAAGAAGTCCAGTGCTTTTTTCCTGTAAGGACACCACTCAGAAGCTGTACGCATCATTTCCACTAAAGTCCATTGGCCAGAGCTCATTTACACAAACCCTAACTGCAAGGCATGCTAGAAATATTTTCCTAGTTAAAGTTCAGGAGCTGCCTTACTAAAAAGGGAAGGACAGACAACAGGGAAAAGCTAGCAATCTCTGACAATCCTGGCATTAAATATATAATAATATTTAATATATACTTATAGACAATAAATAATAAATATTCTTTTTTCTAAATAATTATAGACAATAAAAACTTACACTAAGTAAGGCTAGGAGAAGTGACCTAGTGAGGAGGCCCCCAAATCTGTTAGAGAACATGTGGGGCTGGGGATATAGCTCAGTGGCAGAGCACTTGCCTGGAGTGTGTGAGGCCCCTGTTCAATCCCTAGCACTGCTGAGAAAGAATGTGAAGGGTGCCTCTCCAGAGGCACCTACCTACAGACTACAGGAAGGGACAAACATGAGTTGGGGAGGGCGGTACTGCATTCGCCTGCTCTCAGCCCCTCCGCAGCTGCAGCCTAGAGCTCTGTCCTCTCCCTCAGGCCTCTGCCTCCCATGACTCTTGTTAGGAGATCTGGGCCAAGGCCGGGGGAAGTGGCTGCAGAGAGCATAGGGAGCACTGGCTGATGCCGCGGCCAGGAGGCAGGGGAGGAGGCAAGCTTTGGTTACAGAGCCAACTTGGCAGGTCATTGCTGTGTGGAACTCAGGGACACACCAAGAAGAGAACAGACTGTAGCCTGAGACTGGTTAGTGTCTCCCACACGAGGACAGCCTGGTCCAGCCAGTTTGAAGGCCGGGTGCCACCCACGCTCTCAAATCAGCACATCGCCTTTTGAACTCCTTGAAAGGCCACCCACACCCTGTGGCCTGAATCCCACAACAGGGAAGAGAGGGGACGACCATTTATCAGGTCCCACAGGCCTGCAGTGTACCTATTGCATGGTAATTATTAGATTAAGGTAGGGCCTGTGACTGAGGGGAAGAACATATAGGGAATGAGGTTTCAGGAATCATGGCAAGGATGTTTTCGAGGGGCTGGGTTCTATGCAAATCCTCTCCACTGGCATATCCCCACTGTCTTCTGCTCAAGCAGTGCTCCATGAAAGAATAGATGCTAGTGAAGAGTATTTCATCTACGATTCTTTAAAATGTCACGAGAAATGTTAAAAGTAGCCACCACACTCAAATCTCAGGAAATGCTGCATTTGTTTACTTCTTTTAAATCCAGCTCAAGACATCACGCACCAAAGTTGGTAAGCTGTACAGTGGCCATTGTTACTGGAGTCCCCTGCCACATTCCTCCTGATCCTGCTAGAACCTCGTGTTTCTAAGAAGTTAGGGAGGACCTGGTCCTGATCCTCAATGGTGGTTTCTATCTCCCTTGCTTCTCAAGACCAAGATGTTGCTGATGGACTCTGCTGGCTGTTCACTGGGCAGTTCTGAACAGCAGGAGAATTGTTCTTCACCAATGCCATTTCCATCAACCACAGACCCAGCCATTAAGACCTCTGCTCCTTCTCCTCTCCACCCTGGTTACCTTCCATGGCTACCCCAACCACCCGCCCCCTTGGGATGCCCCATCAAACACCCTGAGGAAGGCTATGAGAAGTGATCCAAATCCTGTTAGAGAACATGTGGGGCTGAGGGCATAGCTCAGTGGTAGAGCACTGCTCCCCATTTCCTCTCCCATTCCAAGGAGATCCAACCCCCCATGTACCACAGTGCGCCTCCTTATCCGGCTCTTCCTGAGACAACCCAATCTGAATCACTCCCCTGTTCTTAGGTTCCCTTAACAAGAACTGGGGGCAGGTAGGGGTTGTCTTCAAGGCAGCTTCTGAAACACACACACATGTACATGCTCTGGATTCCTGAGTAGAAAAGGAAGACCAGACTCAGAACACAGCTTCCCGGCCAAAAACACAAGAAAAATATTTTCTTTTTACTCTTTGCTCATGCCTACTCAAGGAAAATTGGGGGGGGGAGGGATCAGATAATTGCTACATTAAATTATTTTCTTATTGGGCATGGTGACACATGCTTTAATCTCAGTACTTGGGAGGCTGAGACAAGAGGATCTCAGGTTCAAGGCCAGCCACAGAGACATCATGAGGCCCTCCACAACTTAGTGAGACCCTGTTTCAAAATAAATAATAAAAATAGGGTTAGGGGGGTGTAGCTCAGAGGTAGAATGCCCCTGAGTTCAATCCTCAGTGCCACAAAAAAAAGAAAGAAAGAAAGAATAAAAATAGGGCTGGGGATGTAACTCAGAGGTAGAATACCCCTGGGATCAATCCCCAGTACCATAAATAAATAAATAAATAAATAAATAAATAAATAAATAAATATTATTTTCTTTTTTTTTCTTTTGTGATACTGGAATCAAACCTAGGGATGCTCTACCATTAAGCTACATCTCTAGCCCTATTTTACTTTTTATTTTGAAACAGGGTCTCACCAAGTCACTGCAAGCTGGTCTTGAACCTGTGATCCTCCTGTCTCAGCCTCCCAAGTACTGGAGTGGCAGGTGTGTGCTATCACACCCCGCTACATTAAATTCTTGATGCATCGCCCTCCAATAAAGTTTGTTTTAAAGACATAGTAGGTGTATTTTTTATAGTTGATCTTATTAATGCATAATAATCTTGCTCTTAGGAACTCCAGATAGCTTGGTGAAGTGGTGCACTTGTGTAATCCCAATGACTTGGGATGCTAAGGCAGGAGGATGCCAGGTTTGAGGCTAGCCTGGGCAATTTAGTGGGACCCTGTCTCAAAATAAAAAAAACAAAGGGATGGGGGTGTAGCTCAGTGTTAGAGAGCCCCTGAGTTTGATCCCCAGTATGGCACAAATAAATAAATAAACAAATAGGAACACTAGTAAGAGACGTCACCACCTGATTCACAAAACCATGCCTTTCAACCTACTCATTGGCCAATGACTTCAGCAGTGGATGTGACCGCCCACCCAGTCAACTGTCTTGTCCTTTCACTTCAATATGCATTTTAATATCATTCTGTGCTCATCAAATATCACTTCTATTCCAATAGGAATATACACCTGAAAGAAGGAATTTTCTTCTGAGACCATTTCTGCTATTTATCTTAAGCCAAATATATATCTCATTAAGCAGGTCAGTTATTCAACAAATATTGGCTGAATACCCAATTTGTGCCAGATTTGCTCTACGTATAGAAAATAAATCAACCATGATCTTTGTCTTTAGGGAGATGTAAAAGCTGGGGGTGTGGCTCAAAGGTAGAATGCCCCTGAGTTCAATCCCCAGTGCCAAAAAAAAAAAAGAGAGAGAGAGAGATTATAGTCTGTTCTGAAGACAGACACTGTATGAATGTTTTTGTTTCATTTCAGTTTGTTTTGTTTTGAAACTGTGTTTTACTATATTGCCAGGCTGGTCTCCAGTACCTGGGCTCAAGTGATCCTCCTGCCTCGGCTTCCCGAGGAGCTGGGACAGCAGATGTGCACCACTGAGGCCACGTGGACAGGTGTGCAGCGTGCAGCAAAGGAGAAGTGCCAGAAGCCATTGGCAGGGTTGGGACCAGGTGAAGTGATATAGGAACCAAAGGCATGACATTTAAGGAGCCATTTGCACAACCCTGAGTTAGTGCCTCTTTATCAGCTGCATACTAGGCACCTCCCCCTCCTCACCGTAGTCCTGACCCTGGCCATCAGAAAGGTAAGAGTGGAGAAAACATTCCAGGTGTAGGCAAAGGCTTTGGGAGAATGCTAGTGAGGAACAGAGCTGAGGGAACAGCCTCAGTGAGGAAAGAGGCTTGCACAAAACCATCCCAGAAGAAGAGTCGAGGAGTCTCAGTGGCTGACTTGTTGTGAGAACAAAAGAGGAAAGCAGCCAAGGTCTTAGGTCTCAAATTCTTGAATGACTGCCAGGTACAGACAAATCTTTGTGGACTCAAAATATAGAGCGATGTCTTGATGTAAATGTAACCAGAATTTACATAACTCCTGTTTGGTGCAAGCTCATCCTCCCCACACCCATACCCTCCCACCATTCCAGGCAGATCCTGCAATGTACTCAAACCTCTCAATGCCCAGACGGGAAAGTCCTTTCTTCTTGATTTTAATGCTCATCTGAGACAAGTTCTGGAATAAATACCTCCCAGACCCAAGATAACATTCCTAGTTCCTAGCTACTTAACCACAGCAGGAGACAGTTTTTTCATGGTGGTGATCGTCTGAGGAGGATTCTTGCCATCTTCTATCCCTAGGTATTTATCAAAGTCATTTGAATCTGCATTGTTTTAAATTGCCACAGTTTTGAAACTCACCAAGAAGCTCTTGGCTATGTTCGACTCCCTTTCTTAGACCCTAAACTCACACTATACCACCCCCTCCTCCACTCAAGGAGAGAAGAGCTTTTACTAAGTTGTAGATGGAGAAGTGGGTGTTAAAAAAAAATAGGTCTTGAATCTCACACAATGGGAAAGCATAAGAACATGAGAAAGGAGACTTGTTTGAGTGGAAAAGTGACCATTCTTGGAATTTAGATATTCACATAGTGTGCGAGTCAGCTTTCCATCACTGCGCCCAGAATACCTGACAAGAGCAACTCGGAGGAGGAAACATTTATTTTAGCTCATGATTTCAGAGGTCAGTCAAGGTCAGTCCAAGGTCAGCCAACTCCATTGACCTGGGCCTGAGGTGAGGCAGAACATCACGGAAGGACATGGCAGAGGAAAGCTGCTCACCTTGTAGCAGCCAGGAAGCAGAGAGAAAAGAAGGGTCCAGGGAGGAGATAAGCCCCCTCCCTCCCAGAGCACACCCCAGAGACCTAGTTCCTCCAACTAGGCCCCACCCCCCGATAGTCCATTCAGCCATAGATGAATTAACCCACTGATGAGGTCAGTCCCTTCCCCAAAGCCCCAGCTCTGGACATCATTGCTAATTAGGACAAATGATATTTGGGGGCCATTCCAGACCCAAGCCATAACATACAGGTAGCAAATAGCATGTTCCCGTGCATTCCAGGCACCGAGGACAGTATAGTGAGCAAAACCAGCAAAGACCCTGGTATCATGAAATCCACATTTTCCTAGGCAGACAGATAAGAAACAAGTAAATGAACAAAATATTTACTGATCTTTGAGAAGTGCTAAGAAATAAACTGGCAGAGTGATATAAAAGACTTTGTTCGATATGAGAATCAAGGATGACATTTCTACTGAGGCCTGGACAGTGGGAAAACACAACCACACAAAAGCTAATGGCAGAGGCTTGTTAGGCAGAAGGAGCCTTAGGCATGCAGCAAGGCCAGAAGACAGGAAAGATCTCTTGACAACAAGAAGAGAAAGGAAGCCAGGAGCCGAATATAAAGGGTCTGAAAGGTAAACAGGGCCAGGTCAGGCAGGGTCAGGAGTCCTGCTTTTATTCTTAGTGAAACAAGCAGCCATTCTTTGGTATTAAACAGAGCCATGGTAGGATATGATAAATCTTTGGGCTGCTATATGGAAAATTAACTAGAGAAATGAGTTAGGAGACTATTGTCATTCAAAGATAAAGGAGGTTTAACTAGATGGAAAGAAATGAATGGTATTTTTTGGTGTTTTGTTTTGTTTTGTTTCTGAGGTACTGGGGATGGAACTCAGGGGCATTCCACCTCTGAGTTGTAGCCCTATTTTGTAGCCCCTGTAGCCACCAGCCCTATATTATTCTTTTGAAAGAGTATCTCATAGCCGGGCGTGGTGGCGCACGCTTGTAATACCAGCATTCGGGAGGCTGAGACTGAAGGATCCGGGTTCGAGGCCAGCTACCTAGTGAGGCCCTCCACAACTTAGTGAGACTCTGTTTCAAAATAAAGAATAAAAAATAGGGCTGAGGGTATAGCTCGGAGGTAGAATGCCCCTGAGTTCAATCCCCAGTACCGCAAAAAAAAAAAAAAAAAAAAAAAAAAGAATATCTCACAAGGTTGCAGAGGGTCTAAGTTGCTGAGGTTGGCTACCAACCTGAGCTCCTCCTGTCTCCGCCTCTTAAGTGCTGGGATTACAAGCGTGCGCCACCACACCGGCTGATATGGATGGTTTTGAGATATACCTTGAAAGCAGAGCCACAGGACTTGCTGACAGATGAATGGGGTGAGCCAAAGCCAGGTGTCAAGGATGACCTCTGGGCATTTGGATCAATTGCATACGGGTTGTTACCATTACTGAGAAGGAAAGTGTCAGGGTAGTAATAAGGCCCAGCGAGGCGAGGTCCTCACCAGGAGTCCGTTCTGGACATGGGAGGGATCCAAACGGAGACGGCATTCAGGAGCAGATGTACCAGTCTAGAGGGCAGAGATGGTTTGGCCTTGGAGATGTGAATTTGGGATTGATCCATATGTAGAAAGTATTCAAAGTATCTAGTGAAGCCGGGCGTGGTGGCGCACGCTTGTAATCCCAGCATTCGGGAGGCTGAGACCGGAGGATCCGGGTTCGCGGCCAGCCTCAGCTACCTAGTGAGGCACTTCGCAACTTAGTGAGACTCGGTTTCAAAATAAAGAATAAAAAATAGGGCTGGGGGTATAGCTCGGAGATAGAATGCCCCTGAGTTCAATCCCCAGTACCGCAAAAAAAAAAAAAAAAAAAAAAAGTATCTAGTGAAAAAGAGCAGATAGAAAAGAGGAAAGATCCTGCAACCAAGCTCTAGATTTGGGAAGGGAAGGAGGAATCAGGATGGAAGACCAAAAAGAAATGGCCAAACAGAGGAAAACCAGGGACATCTAGTTATCTTAGCAGTCAAGAGAAGAAAGTATTTCAGCAAGGAGAGAGCAGTCCCTCTGTCAAACACTTGCTCACAATCAACAAGAGAACAATCAGGGTGCCTTCTTTGGGACAGGATATTGAGGATAGGTGATGAGCTTTACTAGAGAAGTTTCAATGGCAAGACCAAATCCAAATTGAGTAGAGTTGTAAAATGAATGCAAATTTCTTGAAATGTATAAAATGAAGACTTTTAAAAAGAAAATTTAAAGAATTACAAGGAAGCCATACCTGTAATCCTAGTACTTGGGAGGCTGGGCTGGGAGGATCGCAGGTTCAAGGACAGCCTCAGCAATTTAGAGAGACACTCAGCAACTTAATGAGACCCTGTTTCAAAACAAAACATGAAAAGGATCTAGGGGTGTAGCTCAGAGGTAGAACACCCCTGAGTTCCATTCCAAGTGTAAAAAAACAAAAACAAAAAACAAGTCAGGCATGGTGGCACATGCCTATAATCCTTCGAAGGCTGGGACAGGAATGCCGCAGATCAGAAGTCAGCCTCAGCAACCGTGTTACACTATACAAAGATACTAGTGGGTTCTTCCTGTCAGCTAGTTTAGAGGGAAAAAAAAGAACTGGGAGACTTTCAATTGAAATGCTTAAGCAAAGTTTTATTATAGAGACAGAGAGAAAAAGGAAGGAAGAGGAAGAGAGGGAGACAGAACATCAGACTTCCTCTTGATGGTCGATGACCAAGATGGAGGGTCTTACCTGACCCTGTTTTTGTCTGTACCTATCAGGCTTTCTTGACAACAGAGCTCTTCCCACCAAGTACCCAGTACAGGTGTCATCTCGCCTTCCTTACCCAGCGTTAGCTTACTTTATTGCCCTGCTGCATTCCCTGGCACCTGATCTCTCCCAGCCTGAAGGCAGCTAAGCTAATTTTGCATTTCTTTCTTTCTTTTTCTGAAACTGGGGGTTGAACCCAGGGCCATTCACCTCCATGCTACACCCTCAGTCCTATTTTATTCTTTATTTTGAAACAGGGTCTCACTAAGTTGCGAAGGGCCTCACTTATTAACTGAGGCTGGCTATGAACCTGTGATCCTCCTGTCTCAGCTTCCCAAGTACTGGGATTACAATCGTGCACCACCACAGCCCAGCCTAATTTTGCATTTCTAAAGACTGGGATGCAGCTTTCTAGATACACCAAAAGGCTCTACTTACATTTGCTTCTTTTACTGGCAATTAGTACCTTAGCTTTACAAGCACCCTCGGTTTGATCTGACCTTACCAAGCTACCTGAGAAGATACATGGTGTTTGGTTTTTTATTGGTTTGTTTTTGTGCTGGGTGTTGAACCCAGAGGCATTCTACCCCTGAGCTACACCCCCAGCCCTATTTTACTTCTTAATTTGAAACAGGGTCTCACTAAGTTGTGGAGGGTCTCACTAAGTTGATGAGGCTGGCTGCAAACCTGTGATTCTCCTGTCTCAGCCTCCCAAGTACTCGGATTACAAGTGTGCACCACCACACCTGGCCATACATGGTGTTTTTTAGCCCTTTAAGTCACTTTTTTCCCCCCTCTTTAAGTCCAGGGTCTGTAAATCCCAATGATCCCAACTGGTCTGCTCACAGACCCTCTCAGCCCCGCCCAGTGGAAGGAGTCATTTTCTCATAACTGAATTATTCTGTGTCCTATGTAACCAAATCACCTGTTTCCAAATAAAAAAATTTTTAAAATAGGACAAGAAGGATAGCCAGGAGGTAGAAGACCCCCAGTTCCACAAGGAAGGAAGGAAGGAAGGAAGGAAGGAAGGAAGGGAGGGAGGAGGCAGGCAGGCAAAGAATGAGGCATTGTCCAGAGAGGAAGGTGGGGTTAAGAGATGTTTACTTGAGCCGGGCGTGGTGGCGCACGCTTGTAATCCCAGCATTCAGGAGGCTGAGACCGGAGGATCCGGGTTCGCGGCCAGCCTCAGCTGCCTAGTGAGGCACTCCGCAACTTAGTGAGACCCTGTTTCAAAATAAAGAATAAAAAATAGGGCTGGGGGTATAGCTTGGAGGTAGAATGCCCCTGAGTTCAATCCCCAGTACCGCAAAAAAAAAAAAAAAAAAGAGAGAGATGTTTACTTTTAAGATGGGATGTACTAGAGCATTTTTGTATGGTTGAAATGGTCTGGCAGAGGAGGGAAGAAAGAAGAGAATACTAGAAGATGGAGTCCTGGAGCTGGGGAGAGGGAGAGGAGATGGAATGTGAGTTATAGGGTCAGATGCAAGAGTGCATACTTAGTAGAGAGAAGATGGAGTTGTTTCTGATTTTTTTTTTTTTCTGGTGGTGTTGGTGGTGATGGAACCCAGGGGCATCCTGCCTCTGAGCTACACTCTCAGCCCTATTTTATTTTTTATTTGGAAACAGGGTCTCACTAAATTGCTGCAGCTGGTCTCAAACCTGTGATCCTCCTGCCTCAGCCTCCCAAACACTGACCACATCTGGTCTGCTCTGTCTTTTAATCCTAATGAGACCCTATGCTTTATAAGTCCCCATTTTAGAGATGAGAAAATAGAGCAGAGAGGGTTAGATGGCCTGCCAAGGGTCATGTGGCTGATGTGTGATTATGTAAGAATTTTAACCTACTTCTTCTTCTTCTTCTTCTTCTTCTTCTTCTTCTTCTTCTTCTTCTTTTTCTTCTTGTGTGTGTGGGAGGGAGGGGGTTGGGGATTGAACCTGGGGGCATTCTACCTCTAAGCTATATCCCCAGACCTATTTTTATTTTTATTTATTTTTATTTTTTGAAACAGGGTCCACTAAATTGCTGAGAGTCTCACTACATTGCTGAGGCTGTCCTGGAACCTGCAATCCTCCTGTCTCAGCCTCCCAAGTACCTCGATTACCGGTGTGCACCACCACACCCAGCCTGAACCAAGATCTTCTGATCCTGAATCCAATGCTCTTCCTTTGACAGTTTCAGTGATACTTAGACACTGAGTCTGGAGTTTTTCACTGGGAAGGTGAACTGGGGGCAGCTGAGCCAAGCCATGAGGCTGAGGCCAGGTGTAGGGTCTCATATGAAAGGGCTGAATGGGATACTAGTGACTCTGAACAGAACTTTCTGACTCAGGTTCAAGTTCTTTTTGACTAATCTGGTAAGTGTCAAAGGTTGAGGCCATGACTCAGGTTATAGGACTGGAAGTGGTAAAATCCCTATTTGTTAAGTTCACAATCAGTCCTGGAAGATACCTATCTGACAGTTCAATGACCTGAGGTCCAACTAGAGGGAAAGAAAAGAGAGCTGGACATGGTGGCACATGTTTATAATTGCAGTACTTGGGATGCTGAGACAGGAGGATCTCAGGTTCAAGGCCACCTCAGCGACTTATAGTGAGGGCCTCAACAACTTAG
Organism: Graphiurus murinus; assembly: GCA_004027655.1. Classification (NCBI taxonomy): domain Eukaryota; kingdom Metazoa; phylum Chordata; class Mammalia; order Rodentia; family Gliridae; genus Graphiurus; species Graphiurus murinus. Next base: position 4,813 of record PVLC010001009.1, on the reverse strand, counting down.
TAAGACTCTGTTCCCAAATAAAAAAATAAATAAAATAAAATAGGGCTGGGGGTGTAGCTCAGAGGTAGAATGTCCCTGGGTTCCGTCCCCAGTACCATCAAAAGTGAGGGGGAGAGAGAGAGAGAGAGAGAGAGAGAGAGAGAGAGAGAGAGAGAGAGAGAAGTCACACAGGGCCTGGTTCCAGCCCTCTCCAAGGTAAGGGATATAGAAGAAATAAAATGCTGAAGTCCCTAACAGGGAAGAACTTCAGGTATGATTGGGGGGAAAGTAACTTTGCTGTCCCCCCAGATTCTTGCGTGTTTCCTTGACTCCTCTAGAACACCCAAGTACTGGGGTCCACAGCCTGCCTCAGCCTTTTATCTCTAGACTCTAAAGCTCTACTATCCAATACAATAACTACTAATGATATTTGGTTATATAAATTTAAATACAGATCAGGTTAAATGAAAAATTCAATTCCCCAGTCATACTAGCAGATTTCCAGGGCTTATAGCTACATGTGGCCCACAGATAGCATATGACAACCAGATATGGAGCACATTCATCATTGTTGAAGACCCTGTTGATGCTGATCTAGAAAACAAGAATCAAATGAACATGATGAATTGGGTGTGGTGGCACACGCCTATAATCCCAGTACTTGGAAGGCTGAGACTGGAGGATCACAGGTTGGAGACCAGCCTCAGCAACTTAGCCAAGACTCTGTTTCCAAATAAAAAATAAAAAGGGCTGGGGGTGTAGCTCAGAGGTAGAATGCCCCTGGAGCCAATCCCCAACACCAAAAAAATGAATATGATGGATATGCTTCATTTATATCCTCTGGACCAACTAGGGGCCAGCAGGGCTAAAGCTATTTAGAAGTATCATCAATTAGCTGGGTGTGGTGGCACACACCTGTAATCCCAGTACTTGGGAGGCTGAGGTAGGAGGATTGCAGGTTGAAAGACAGCTTCAGCAGCTTCTTAGCAAAACCGTCGGCAACTTAGTGAGACTGTTTCAAAATAAAATAGGGCTGGTGGTATAGCTCAGAGGTAGAATGCCCCTGAGTTCAATCCCCAGTACCAGGAAAGAAAAAGAAAGAGGGAGAGGAAGAAACAGAGAGAGAGAGAGAGAGAGAGAGAGAGAGAGAGAGAGAGAGAGAGAGAGAAAACGAAGGAAGGAAGGAAGGGAGGGAGGAAGGAAAGAAAGAAAGAGAGAGAAAGAAAGAATCACCAAGTAAAACATGGTAATACTTCATTTACAAGAATGAAATTTTACCAAGTACACACACACACACACACACACACACACACACACATACACACTTTCCTTTTTTGCTTTGTTGTCTCTAGGTATAACTGGATGGAACAGTCAGACAAACAGGGAGCAACCAAGAATGATTTAATAAAATTGTAGGATCCCATGATGTCAAGACTCAGGTTGGAGGAGAGGCGTCAAATTGAAGGAACTGATTCCAGGTATTCATCCGTGTTTGAGGCTTTCGGTTTGACAGGTACGTACTTGGGCTTCACACAGCACCTGTACCCACTTTTGCACAATATATAGAATACTTCACTCTCTTTACAGGTTGCTTTGCACTTGCCTGATGTACCCCAACACTTCATGGCTGAAACAAAAGGGAAGGAGAGAGCAGGGTTAGTCTTGAAAGAAAGGCCTGAGAAAAGGAGAAGCTAAATCCAAGAAGAGAAGAGGGTACTAGGGGAAATAAGGAGACCTTTGGGAAGAAGTCCTTCAGGGCATCCCTAGGCTTAAGGGAGCGTACAGACCATCATGCTTTTCTTTCTCCACTTGTGTCCCCAGTCATAACTCCCAAAGTCCTCCCTGCTCGGGAACATGGAAACCACTGAGCAGCCCCTTCTTTGCTCCCTTGAGAGAGGAAAAAGGGCCTCCTTTCTCCAAGGTTTCACCTCCCCATTTATTAGGTGCCCAGTTACCTAGACTCAGATAGCCATCTTTGCCCCTTGCCCTTTGATACCCACCTTGTTAAGCCAATGAAAAAGAACAAGAATCTTAAAAAAAATCCTCTGGAATACATGAAGTCCTATGCAAAACTCCCTTCTCCACAATAGCCCGGGACTTTTCACTGACATCAACCAGTCAAAAGAAGGGAACAGCCTCTCTGAGGAACTGACAATCTAAAATAGTCCAGATAATTTGGGTCTGCATGAAAAAGTAGAATCAGAATCTTCAAACAATCAGAAATTTGGGAACCATTTTCATGGAGGCAGCAAGAGATTAAAATTGGAATCCTCCTATGAGATATTTTTTAAAAAGCCACCCTATACTCTATACTCATACCCAAGTCTGTCTGTCTCTCTCTCTCTCTCTCTCTCTCTTTACACCCCACCGCACCCCTACATCTCCATGCTCAACTTCTCCAGAGCCAATCAGGGAGAGGTGGTCAGAGCAGTTAAATGATGGGTGCTTGGAAATCCATTGGTGCCTCCATGGAACCTGCCAGAGCTCCAAAGTTCCCTGAACGTGCATCAGATTCCCTGACTCGCACCCCCTAATGTGGCAAGGTTCAGGGGTGGGGCTCTTAGGAAAATATTGGATTATCAGGACTTTGACCTCATTAGTGAATTAATACATATGGTGGTCAATAATTTGAATGGACTTCCAGGGGTAACTGTTGGCAAGTGGGACATAGCTGGAGGAAGTGGATCCCAGAGGGCATGGCTAGGGCTAAATCTACCCATGGTCACTTTCTCTCTCTCTCTCTCTCTCTCTCTCTCTCTCTCTCTCTCTCTCTCTCTCTCTCTCTCTCATATGTGTGTACATTTTAAATCCAAACCATAACACCAACTCTCTATTCCTCATGCTATGCTAGCTATGGCAATCAATATGTTGGATTTTTTCTTCTAGTTATAACGTTTGATGATCTATCACCAGGGAAGAATGGGAGTAATGCTAAGAATATAAGCTTTGCAGCCAGACAGTCTGGGTCCAAATCTTCACTTTTCCACATAGTCACAACATGACCTCAAACAAGCTAATGTCTCTGAGCTTCTGTGGTATCTTGTCTACTGTATAGAGATTATACCACTAACCTCAGAGGTCTGCTAAGAAGGATAAATTAGGGAATACTATTAAAGCACGTGGAACAGGGGCTGGCATAGTTTCCTCAACATTTTTCAGCACTCCTGAACACTTGTCCCCATTGTTAGTTCCTACCAATTCTCACCTTCCTGGCTTCTTGAAACATTTCACTGCTCACATCCCCAAAGCTATCCTGGCTCTCCTTCAATGTCAACATGGTCGACGTCCAACAAAAGGGACACCGGGATTGTCAGTGACTCACAGAGACCTCTCTGCTTACTGCAATTCTTCAAATTAAGTTTGAAAATTTCAAAACTTGGAAATCTAAGACCCAGAGAGCTTATATCATGTTAGCGCTTGGATCTGGCATGTCCCCAAAGGCTCATGTGTTGAAGGCTTTTTCAGGAATGAAGCCATGTTCAGAGGTGCTGCTTTGGGAATGTGACTGGGTCATGAGAACTCTGACCTCATTGACAGATTCATCTATTGATGGATTCATTGCTTAATGGGCCATTGGGAGGTGGTAGAAACTTTAGGAGGTGGGGCCTAGTTGGTGGAAGTAGATCGTTGGTGCTGTGCTCTTGAAAGATGTATTTTGTCCCTCCCAACCCTCTCTCTCTCTCCCCCCCCCCCCATGAGCTGCAGCTTTGCTTTAATTCCTACTCCCACCATGATGTTCTGCCTCACCACAAGCCCAGAAAGATGGAGCCAAGTGACTGTGGGCAGAAACCCCTGAAACTGTGAACCAAAATAAGCCTTTCCTACTTTTAAATTGATTTTCTCAAATATTTTGTCATAGCAACAGAAACCTGACTAGTGCCCCTAAAATTCATGTTCAAGGCCATCTCCCACCTTAATGTCTGGAGTATAGAATACGTGGTTGAGCTGTGGTGAAGAAGAATGTGGGCTTCTTATCAGAACATGTTTCAAAGCTTGTTCCTTTTCCTCACTCTCCTCGTGCCTCCCAGGATCTCTTCACTGGCCTCTTATCTTTGCTGTTGCTTAAGCCTTCCTGGAGGTCGCTCTGTCCCTCAATACTTCAACTCATTTGTCTTTTTTCCCAGGAACCAACCACTACTCTCTCCACGTCAGATCATGCCTCCATCCCTCCTAGAGTGGACTTCTCTGACTCCTCCTCATCCTGAACTACCCAGGCCATTCTAAGTTTCCTGTGGACCAAGGACCTAAGAGACTGGGGAGGTGGTGGCAGAACTACAGGATTCCTATCTTTAAAATGCCTGTAGCTTCATTAGGAAAATAGAAAACAAGTATTTTTCTTTTCTTCTTTTTAGTACTGGGGATTGAACCCAGGGGCATTCTACCTCTGAGCTGTACACCCCAGCCTTTTTTTTTTCCAAAACAAGGTCTCACTAAGTTGCTAAATCTGGCCTTGAATCTGAGATCCTCTTGTCTCAGCCTCCCAAGTACTGGGATTACAGGTGTGCACTACCACATCTGGCTTGAAAATAAGTCATTTTTTTTTTTTTTGGTACTGGGGATTGAACTCAGGGACATTCTACCTCCAAGCTCTACCCCTAGTCCTATTCTTTATTTTTATTTTTATTTTTATTTTTTTGTACAAAAAATAAACAAATTAACTTTATTAAGTTACTTCAGTCCGTACATTGATTTATTTAAAAAAATATCAGTTTGGAATATATTACTGAAAGTGAGTACACACAATAAATAGAAAATAGGGTGCATAGTGCTAGAGACATTATCAGCCAACTCACTTTATCTGTTGCCTACTGTGGTAGACAAAATTTGACACACG
>PVLC010001008.1:116861-163535 GCA_004027655.1 Graphiurus murinus | reverse complement strand
CGGTACTAGGGATTGAACTCAGGGGCATTCTACCTCCGAGCTATACCCCCAGCCCTATTTTTTATTCTTTATTTTGAAACCGAGTCTCACTAAGTTGCGGAGTGCCTCACTAGGTAGCTGAGGCTGGCTGCGAACCCGGATCCTCCGGTCTCAGCCTCCCGAATGCTGGGATTACAAGCGTGCGCCACCACGCCCGGCTGCCTTTTTTGTTTTTTAAGAGGAAAAATAAATAAGACCCCAAAGTAAAGAAACAACTTCTTTTCTTACCTTGGAACAACAATGGCAACAACCCAAACCCAGTGGGCCTGCACAAATGGCCTTTCAACTACCTTTCTGTCCAAATGGCTAAGCCATTTGGATAGTGATGGAGTGGGCGCCAGGGTCTACCAAGCACAAAGGATATTTTACAAAAAGACAATTACATGAGCAATGTTAATCCACTTCTCGATGATCTTGGCTCTCTGCTGAGTTTTGAGTTCTTTGCCCCCCAGGATGGTGCTGACGACGCATTTGGTGAGGGTATTGAACTGCGAGATGGTAGCACGGATTGTAGGAGCCAAATGCTTGTTTTCCTTCTTATCCCGTTGAGACCAAATGCAGCCCAGGCAGTGGTGAGGTACCACTCTCTTGAACAGTTGCTGGAAGGAAAGAGGGATTCCCATAAGGGACCGCACAGACCACTTATGTGGCAAAGAACATCATCTGTAAATTGGTATTTTGTAAGTGGACAAGTTAAGACTTTTCTACTTGATTTGCCTCATGGTGGCCATTTCACACATGGAAATAGACAAAAGTGCATAATTAATATATTAATGGATGGGAGAAGTCTACATGATCTTTTAAAGTCTGTTCACGTAAGCAAATAGAACACAATGATCAAAGAAACTTCAAATGACTAAAATCATGTTGACTTCTCCATCTTGCAAGGAAAGTCAAGTAAGAGCTATACTACTGGTCCAGAAAAGTGGTTCCAGCTATTTTAACCTCCAAGTCATATCCATGGTGTGTCCTGGGCACTTGCGATCGAGAACTGTCTAGAATGCAAACAGATGCTCACTGACCACCTGAGAAGTGACCCGCAGAAGCACAACACACGCCCCACCCGCAATGTCACCTCTTCACTTTTTCTAAAATAAAGTAAGATGCATACAAAAGGAGAAATTACTTAACATCACACAGCAAAAAAGACAGAGGGCTTTTTTAAAGCCTGGTTTTCAGGTCTTGTCCTTAAAGTAATAAATAACCAGTGAAGTTGTCCATCTTTCCCTTAGGCTACAGCTCTACAGCCAAAAAAGAAATTGTCAAACAAATCAGATTCTCATTAGTCCAACAATCCAATATAAAATGTGTGAAAGTTTCCATAAGAATTTACTTCACATGGGCTATCTGATTTATTCTGATACTGTTATCTGCATGTTTATTAGATGGAAACCCGGGCACTCCCCATACTGTTTTCTCAAAAATAAGTAATGCAGAAGAGCAAAAACCACTGTGATAATTCCTAATAGTCCTCTCTTCTTTATTATTTGCCAGCTAATATTGAGTCATGGAATGTGACATAATCAAACATATATAACTAACAAAAATATTCCAACTTCAAAGGTACAGGAAGCACACATGGAAATCAGCTGCCAGAAACAGTCACATGTGGATTCAATAAATTTATTTTATCCCAACTTATACTTTGACCCCTTTACAATCCTCCAAATAAACAGTTCAGCTCTTGAAATATTTATGAGTCTAAAGGGAGAGAAGTACCCACGGAACAGGGTAGATTCTGTTTCACTAGGATTAGAATTCTTCTTTCCCTCTGTGAATTGAGCTCCAAGTATACAGCACCTTCGCCCAGGACTGCAAGAAGAGCTTAGGCCTGCATTATTCAGATGATTCATCCAAGTCACATCTTAACTCTGAATGTACAGGCCTAGTCTTTCAAGGATTCAGAGAGACCCCACTGCATTATCCCCCTGCCCTCTGCCCAGTGTTTTAGGTGGAAGCTCATCTGAGACAGGATGAGAAGACATACTGCGTCCATGTAGGTCAGCTGCTCTGCCACCAGATCTTCTGAGAAGCTCGTGAACTCTGCGGACCCTCCACCCTCCAGTTCCTCTTCCTCTTCCAGGCTGAAGGAGAGGGTGCTGGGAAGCCCATCTGTTCACATGTGGGGGAGAGAAAAGTCAGTAATTGGGTGCCACTGGATCTGACTTGAAAGTCAAATTGTACTTCTTTCATTTAGGGAGAAGACTAACCCTTTGGAAAATCCATAAGGAGAAAACAGCAAGCACAATTAAATCTGTGTGAAGTGGAGGTGCAATCTTTGCCCATTCCCGGATTCTTTATCAACTCTGGAGGCCTCATGCCGTCACTCTGACAAACCATTCCTCGGACAGGTTATACAAAGTCTGGAGGAGGAAATGTGGACCTGCATTCAGGGGCAACCCTCAAGTCAGCCTTCTTCAAACTCCCTGATCAACTCCAGGACTACCCTCAGCTAATTCCTACACTCCAATCACTCAGAATTCCAATCAGCAACTTAGTGAGGCTGTCAGTAATTTAGCGAGACCCTGTTTACAAATAAAAAATAAAATCCAGGCATGGGCGGCGCACGTTTGTAATCCCAGTATTTAGGAAGCTGAGACAGGAGGACTGCAGGCTCGAAGCGAGCCTCAGCTACTTAGTGAGGTCCTCCACAACTTAGTGAGACCCTGTTTCTTTTCCAACCAAAGCCCGAAGGTCTGGGCATGATGGCAGGCTGGGCGTTCGGGGTAGGATGGGCCATTTAGGTATCAGAAATGCTAACAAAGCCCTCAGAATTCTCCAAAATATTTACTATATTTAGTACTCTCAAAATGCTCAGTTATTTTCAGCCTCTGCCTAAAGCTAAGTGGAAACAGAATAATGTCACCTGAGCCTTATTACAGATAAGATTATTGATTAGCAAAACTACCTAGGATCCAGCATGAAAAAGCAAGAATAAATCAGTACCCAGGACTCTAAAGAGAAAACAGTGGCGCCCGGAGCCTGGAAATGGACTCCAGTCTCCACTTGGAAAGGCTGTGGCTGGATGAAGCTGGACCTGCATCCCAGCCTCCCTCCCTTTCCCACTTCCTAGGTTGTTCCCCAACCCCATCCCTTTACACTCCTCAAGCACATTCCTGTGAAACTTGCTCTCAGGGGGAAAAAAATCAAGTTGCATTCAATCACCTCTTAATAGAAATTTAAACAAACAGTTTGTTACTCCTCCCTCAAAACGTTTATACGTTAAGCCTTTTCTCTTCCGTTGTAGAATGAGGGAGTATTGCAGACATCTTAGGTGAAGCTAGTGTGGCTTTTTTCTAAGTCTCCTAGGAGATGGGGTGCTGAGAGAGAAGTCTATGCCCTTTCCTTGCCGGGGTACCACGTGATGCCTGCCCGTTCTGCTGGCAGGGATGTGACAAGGATTGACCCTTGACCCCAAAGCTGAAGGTCCTGATGTGAACTGGGTTGGGTTATGGCTGGGAAAGGCAGGAGGGGATCACTGCCTGTCCTTGGAGTCCGAGACACGAATAAGTACAAGAGGAAGGAGTTAAAACGCCATGCTATGGAGTACCCTAAGCTGTCTGATTTCATAATTTTTCCTCCATCCAACTCCAGTACTCCAGTCTTTCATTTGGTGGGGTACTAAGAAATTTGGGGTCTTGACCAAAGGTTCAAAAAGGGTCTGACCTCCCCTTGACAGCTACCATGTCAATATACCCTAATATATGGAAAGTGATGCAGAGGCTGGCCTGCTTCAGCCAGGGCATGTATGTGCTGAGGCTTGACCTCATTCACTCATTCATCAAACACTTGTAGCTGTCTGATACGTGTCTGGAATGTGCTGTGCTTGAAGATTACATGACCCTTCTCTCTGGGCCTAGCCCATCCTCCACTGTTTCAGCTGCTGACTCTCTTCCAGAGGTAAGTAAAAACTTAAAGCCCGATTTTACTTCAAAACATACAGAAAAGCTTATTGCTTTTGCCAGCACGAGATTGGCTAACCTAAGCGTATGAGAACTAAGCACCTAAAACCACTTTTCAGTAATGACTCCTGGACTTAATAAACAAGAGTTCAGAGCTTTCTTGATTAAAAGTTTTCCAAACTTTGCAAAAGATGCCTTCTTGGGTACTGCCTAAAAGCTTTTGTGAAGTCAAGCAGTCTCCCCCTCCCCTGCCAAATGTGCTCTGTCTTCCAGTCGCTGGGCTGAAGACAAGGAAGGACTGGTCCCACTGGTTCTCCAATTAGGCGCAGAGCCAGGGGCAGCCCCAGTGGGGGGAGCTGGGCTCCAACACAGCATTTTCCACTGCAGCACAAAGCCAGGCAGGGAGGCCCAAGGGAGCTGAGGTCCTGCAGCTGGAGGAGTGCCCCTGGTATTCGAGCATTCCAGGCAGATGAAGTCATCGGAGATACAGAGGCTCTGGCAGTCAGCTTCTAATGATGCAATTGCTTTCCCTCACTGGTCCCCACACATAACACCAGCGGCAGGTACCCTGTGGAATTTGTCGTTTCTATATTCTCTCTGGAGCTGAGGCAGCTTCCCTTATCTGTGCTGAGGACCATTTCCTTTCCCCTACTGAGGAAATCAGGCGTCACTTTAGGGAAATGTCTATCAGAAGCTCCAAGTGGGTCAGCCGCCATGGCAACCGTCACCAGCACCCCAGGGAGCACATCATCCTGGAAGCCTGTTGGAACCTTTTCTCTAATTTCTTCAAAGCCTGATAGTTCCAAAAGCCCCATGACCTGCAGTGGTGGCTCGCCCTTTGTCCTTGAATATGGGAGGTTAATTCCTCAAAGAGGAAAAAACAGCCTCAGACACTTCCTTCGGGGAAGCCATTAGCAGCACTGTATGACAGTAATCTGCGTTGTCAGGGGACGCATCACAGTGCTTTCTATGCTGATGGAGAAACACCTTTCCTAGTTTTGATGAGGGCAAGAGGAAACTGGATTTAATCCCTTGCCAACTGGACAGGAATGATTGTTTGCGATTGGTTTACATTTGATAGAAGGCGGAACCAGTAATGGCAGAAAACAAAAAGCAAGCTTGGTTTCAGCATGGAATACATTTACAAGGAAAAATTTTAAAAACATCAAGGAAATCCTCTTCTCAGTCATGGAAGAAACCCTAGGAAATTATCTTCTCTGGGCCACAATTTCAGTGTTTTCTATGAAATGATGGCGCCAGACAAGGTGGCCTTGAAAACCCCCTTTTTTGTTCTAAAATTTTAAGGCTTTGTAATGAGCACCTCAAGAATTTTACACCAGCTTCCCAGCAGCTCGTCCTCCGGTGGGTGCCAAGGTTTCCCATGCAGCCACTGCTGGGAGAAGCTCCACGTTGGGGAAGCAGAACCTAGCTCTTTTCCCACGAACAAATGAGTACTCACTGTCAGTTTCCACCTCTTGCTTCTGAAACTGCTCAAGAAGATTCTGTGCTCTTCTCTCCGGGTCAGAGCCTGGCATCATCCGTTTGAGATAATCTAGCAGTTTCTGTAGGCAAGGGAAGTCAGGGGGCTCCCGGAAGTCTTCAGCACATTGGTCAAGCCAGGCCCGCAGGATGGAAGCGATTGCACTGAGAGGAAGAGAGAGAGAGAGAGTGTGTTAGTTAACTGCACCCAAATGGCTGTGGGGACCCACGCCCTGGACATCAGCTCCTATTTCAGGTGTGCCCCAAGGCAGGTGGGCAACAGATAACTCATCCACAAATTCCTGAAAGCATCAGTGAACTTAAAACACCTGAAAACAAGCTAACTATACTTTATTATCTTAAGCAGGGGCTGAGGGGGGGGGGCTAATATTAACCAAAAAAAAAGGTACTAAACTTTGGAAAAACCCATCCAGAGCAGAAAAAGGCATGCAGAAGAAAATTTAGTCAGTCCTGAAAACAATTTAAAAGCAATCTGTACACAACAGAATTATGTGATTTCCAATTCTGGACTTGCTCCAATCAAAGACTACAAAATCTACTTTATTTTAGGAGATAACTGAGTACTAGTAGGCCAGAAATTCATGTGTTAAAAGGAAGTATCTGGTCTTGGAAAGGATAAAAGCACAGATTTAATTTTACAAAGATCACCAGGGCTTCAGCACAGGACCAAAAAGGTCCTCATAAAATTATCCTTATGTTTCTCAAATTACAATAAAGAGAATATGTTTCAAGAGGGAGAAACATAAGGTAGAGAAGTTAGGTCTTTGAAAGATAAAAAAGGTTAGCAAAGCCACTGTGAAGGTGATTTCCTCTGACGACTCTACTGGTCATGGTTACATGCAGGGTCCACCCCAGGTAAAATAAGGTCCCAAAATACAAAAAGAGACAGGGTCACAGTGTGTGCGTAGGTTCCTGAGGGCAACTAATTAATAACACACAGGTGTTATCTTAGGTTCTGGGCAGCCCTTCACTCAAAGAAAGAAACCAAAAAAGGATAAAATAGAAGCTAGGCATGATGGCACACACCTGTAATTCCAGCTACTCCAGGAGGCTGAGGCAGGAGGATCACAAGTTTGTGGCCTGCCTGCACAATTCAGTGAGACACTGTCTCAAAATAAAAAATAAAGAGGGCTGAAGAGTGAGGAGTTATGGAGTAGAGTGCCTTGGGTTCAATCTCCAGTTCCCCCTACCCCCCCCCCAAAAAAGGATAAAACGGTTTGAGTGTTGTTATTCTATGCTTCACGATCACAGACACTTCTGAGTGGGCACATGCTGTGCCCACTAACAACCACCGCCCCACAGCTGAGGCACATTCACTGGTGAGCGTGAGAGAATATGACATGGACCATACATTAATCCATGCGTGTTTTATTGACAGAGACACAACAGTTTGTCTTAGCCAAAGATGTAACAAATCTTTTTCAGCCAAACAATTTTTTTAGCAGATTTTAAAATTATTGCCAGACTTGGTGGTGCACGCCTACAATCCCAGTATTTGGGAGGCTGAGACAAGAGGATCATAGGTTTCAGGCCAACCTCAGTAACTTAGCAAGACCCTGTTACAATATGAAAAATAAAATAGGTCTGGTGGGAGGGGGGGGCTAGCTCAGAAGTAGAACACTCCTGAGTTCAATCCCCAGTACCCACCCCCCAAAATTAAAATTTATCATTATCATCTAATTGTACTTAGATACATTTTTTTTTTTTTTTTTTGCAGTACTGGGGATTGAACTCAGGGGCATTCTACCTCCAAGCTATACCCCCAGCCATATTTTTTATTCTCTTATTTTGAAACAGGGTCTCACTAAGTTGCGAAATGCCTCACTAGATAGCTGAGGCTGACCACGAACCCGGATCCTCCAGTCTCAGCCTCCCAAATGCTGGGATTACAAGCGTGCACCACCATGCCCAGCTCAGATACATTATTTATTTAATTATCAAACTGTAACTAGACTGAAGGTTATTATATATTGTCAAACTACAGGCTGGGCTTTCATAGGTGTGTCTAATTTTCACGTCTCCATTTCATACCTAAGAGCTGAATATAGTCAAGGCATAAGTATAACTAAAGCCCATTTGACACTTAACTTTTGGATCAAAGTACAAGCAGAGGAAAATTAATGTGCTGTCTTCCTTACTGTGTATAACACTTTCATTAATGTGGACTATAAAGCATTTGGAACTATAATATTCAATTATTTACATCAAAAGAAGGTGACACAAAACCATCAAAGTGATAAAAATAATTCAATACTCTAAATCTTTAATCCAGATTAAATAAAATTATAAACAAAAATTGCATTTCCTTCCAGGAAGATGGAAGAAAGTACTCTGGGCTCTGGGATTAATTGGAAAGATAAGTAAACTGAAAGCAATGGGCTTATTTTTTGAAGGTCCTCATATTGTATTCATTATTTCTCCTTTCTTCACCAAAACCAAACATCATAACTTAATAAAGAAAATGATGGAGTATCAGTTCCTCACTTCATTTTTCTAAGAAATGTGTTCATTTTCTGTGTATAACTTCTTTTCTTTCTGATGAGCACCAAGCCCAGAACAATGGTGAGCACTTAGGTGGGATGACAGGCTAGAACACGGGAAAACCTGACGTGTGCATGGATCAACTTCTCTAAAGAAGGGAGACTTAATCTAATTACTACTACTTGCCTAATATTTCAGCAAGAAGACACTCTTCCAGTGACGCTGATGGAAACACAGATAGAGAGAGGTGGTAATTCACATCACACAATGAAAGTCACAAAGAGCACTGGTCTAACAACGAGACATGGGACCCAATCACCCCTCAGTGTTTCAAAACTCAAAAGAACTCCCACATAGAAATCCAAAATTACAGGTCAAAGTCGGTGATATTAATGTGTCATTTACTCCTTAACTGCTTGTACTGATTAATTTTAAAATTATAAAACTCATTACTCATTGCAAAAATAGAAAATCTTACAAATGTATACAAACTAAAAAAGCAAAATAGCTACTCTCACCCCCCTATTCTAATCTCATTTCCATGACCTGTTATTAATAGTTTGAATATATCCTTTTAGACTTTTCTGTGACTATGCACACATATTTAAATACATATAGAGCCGGGCGTGGTGGCGCGCGCTTGTAATCCCAGTACTTGGGAGGCTGAGACGGGAGGATCCAGGTTTGCAGTCAGTCTCAGCTACTTAGTAAGGCCCTCCGCAACTTAGTGAGACCCTGTTTCAAAATAAAGAATAAAAAATAGGACTGGAGGTATAGTCCAGAGGTAGAATGCCCCCCCCAAAAAAATTAAAAATAAATAAATACGTATAAAATGTATATACAAATCAATGGGGTCAAGCCAGGCATGGTGGCACAAGCCTATAATCCCAGTACCTGGCAGGCTGAGACAGGAGGATTGGAGGTTCAAGACCAGTCTCAGTAACCTAACAAGATCGTGTTTCTTTTCTTTTCTTTTTTTTTTTTTTTTTTTTTTTTTTTTTTTTTTTTTTTTTTTTTGTGGTACTGGGGATTAAACTCAGGGGCGTTCTACCTCCGAGCTACACCCCCCAGCCCTATTTTTTATTCTTTATTTTGAAACCAGGTCTCACTAAGTTGTGGAGTGCCTCACTAGGTAGCTGAGGCTGGCCGCAAACCCGGATCGGATCCTCAGGTCTCAGCCTCCCAAATGCTGGGATTACAAGCGTGCGCCACCATGACCAGCTTAGATCGTGTTTCAAAATAAAACAGTCTGGGAGTGTAGCTCAGAGATGTAGAATGCCCCTGGGTTCAATCTCCAGTACAGAAACAAAACAAAACGTGAGACATTCTATCTTCGAGCTATACCTCCAGCTCTATTTATTTTATTTACTTACTTGCTTCTTTATTCTTTTTTTTTTTTTTTTTTTTTTATTACTGGGGATTGAAACCAGAGGCATTCTACCTCTGAGCTACACCCCCATCCCTATTTTATTCTTTATTTTGAAACAGGAAACAGTCCCACTAAGTTGCAGAGGCCCTCATTAAGTAGCTAAGGCTAGCCTTGAACCTGTGATCCTCCTGTCTCAGCCTCCCAAGTACTGGGATTAAAAGTGTGTGCCACCACACTCAGCTATTCATTTATTTTAAAACAGGGTCTCAGTAGGTTGCTGAGAGTCTTGCTAAGTTGCTGAGGCTGGTCTCAAACCTGGGTCCCTCTGGTCTCAGTGTCCCACATCCTGGGATTATAGACATGTGCTGTACCACACCTGGCTGAACAGTGTGTTACAGACACACCTCTTCATTCACTACCTCTGGATGAAACCTATTATTTCTCATGCCTACATAGCATTCCACTGTATGGACGCACCATAACTAACTTAACTATTTTTCCATTATCATTATCTTCTAATTAACAGCAAATATTTATGTAATTTTCAGTTTCTCATGATTACAATTATAAAATGTGTATCCTTGGTGATGCACACCTGTAATCTCAGTACGTGGGAGGCTGAGACCAGAGGATTACAGGTTCAAAGCCAGCCTCTGCAACTTAGCGAGATCCTGTTTCCAAATAAAACAGGGCTGGGGTGTACCTCAGATGTACAATGCCCCAGGTTTAATCCCTAGCACCTAAATAAATAAATAAATAATCAAATACATAAACAAATGTAAAATAAAACGTGTGTCCTTGTTCCCATCTCTGTGTACTGTGTGGGCAGAGCTCGTGTTAAGTGCAGAACTTAGTGTCCCTGGAGAGCACACCCCAAAGGACTGAGGGAGCACTGAGGAACCTCCGTCCAGATCAGACCCCCCCTGCGGTGCTTTCCGTCCTCCTCAACCTGACGATTTTAACTAGCTCTGGTAAGCTGCTCATTTTACCTTTGGTGACGGTCACCTTCCTGCAGCTTAGCCTAAGAAGACTCTGAAAGTTCACTGCAAACCCAGACCACTGAATTTGCCAGAAAGAGCATTTTCACACCAAAGAGGAATAAAGGGGAAGGAGGGAGAAGACACAATGCAGAGGGAGGCAGCCCGGCCCTCCCCGTCCCAGTGTTCCCCAGCATGCCAGGGACAGAGGCTTTCTGGAAAGGCCTGGACTCTTGCCCAAAGCCCACAGTAGCTCTATGTTTGCAGTTCTGGGAAGAAACTTTCCATTCCTGATAGATTAAGAAGCGGATAAAAATGTGAAACTTTTAAGATTCCCCAAAGGAAAGCAACATCACAATATCAGGACAGAGAAAACAGTTTCAGGACAATGGCCCTTCTCTCTTACCCCGCCCCACTCCACTCCTAAGATCCCATTGACACACTAGCCAGAACCCGGTGGAGGGTGCACAGAACCTTACCATGGAGGGGAATCCTGGTGTGAAGTCACAGACAGAGGAAAGGTGTGACTGTTAGACCAGAGACAAGAAAGGGGCCTGGAGGAGGAGGCCCGGAGTCCTCCCCTGTGCCACCAGCTGTGCCACCTACGAACCACGGAGTCAGTAGGGGCCAGGTGACTCCGCTGACCCCTCTCTGCAGAAGACTTGGGGAGGTGGCTGCCTTCATCCACCTGGCACAGATCAGTTGCGACTGCAAATGACATCTGTTAATAAGGACATTTTGAGATACCTGGAGAGAGACCTCATTGCTAATAGTCGCACAGCTACTTGCCAGGAGTCACAGAAGGAAGGGGTGGGAATGATAAAATGGCTCTGTGACATCTGTCAGCGCTCATGCAAAGCGGCTCAAAGAATCTGCCACCTATCACAGACGGAGTGGAGTGCAAACCACACCACAACACGTGTGGCTCCAGGCCTGCTGGAAGAAGGTGACCACTGTGAACAAACATACACGTGTGTGCACACGCCACGAGGAACGCTTTCTGGGACAGATCAATTCAAAGACACCAAGCTGTAATAGTAATTGCAAGAGACGCTCCTCAGATAGCTAGTGAATACTGAGGAAGTGATTTCTGAGAACAAATGGAAAGACACAGGGCCAGGTGCAGTGGCACACTCCTGTAATCCCAGCTACCTCAGGAAGCTGAGGCTGGAGAATTGCAGGTTCGAGGCCAGCCTGGGAGATTTAGTGAGACTCTGTCTCAAAAGAAAAAGAGGGCCAAGGGTGCAGCTCAGTGGTAGAGCATTCTTGGGTTCAATCCCCAGTACTGCAAAAGCCAAACCAAACCAAAACAAAAAAGATGCACCAATTAAAAACAAAAAATTGTGACAGAGTCTGAACTCAGTAAGGAGAAAAGTCAATGCAGCAGCCTCTTTTTCCAAAGAAGAGGAGCTTTGGCAGGTCCCAGAGCAAAACTCCTCAATGTTGAGGGAAGGTGAGAATCTGAGAAGACATCAGGTAGGCGGCCAAGGTGACCACCCAAACCAGACAGTAGAGGGACAATCAGGGTGTGCTTTCTACCTCCGGCCTTCTTGGCCACACACAAAATGTCCAAGTCTGAACCCTTTCCAGCTTACTGGCATGGCCTATGGGAAAAGGCACGCTCAGACGTCAATATGGGGAAATTACTAACATGGCCTCCAAGGCTCTTCCTTCCAGAAAACAGACTCCTGGGGAGCATTAGTTCACTAATTAAGCCAATAATTACTGAGTGCCCTTTACTTTCTGGATCCACAAAATCTTTGTACGTGATGAGCGTCGCAACAGGGACCCATAGAAACATTTAAGTTCAGAGGGAGTGCCCTCCCTCCCTCCCCAGGAAATAATGTTAGAGCTGGGATCTTAAGGCTAAGGAAGAGCTGGTGGGGTGAAGACCCCGGGGGCAGTACTGCAAGCCAAGGCCCAGAGGCGAGAGAGCAAAACACTGGGGCATTTAAAGAAGAACTAGTTAACTAACACAACAGGAAGAGAGGGAGGGACGGGGCACCTTGAGGTGTGCTGTATTCCTGAATCTCCTGGCCAACCAGAAACCCCACTTGACAAGATCTGCTTAGAAGGTATTAGATGCCTTGGCTGAGAGGAACAGGGAGACAGTACAAGACTTCCAGCCACCCTTGGGGGCCGCTGTCCCGCAGACAATGCGGAAAGAGAGGGCTGAGGCGAGCACTGAAGGGGCTTTGACTCAGACCACAGATTTTTAATGAATGCAGAGACCTTAGATAAATGCATTAAATCACACTCAAACTCCATAGGTGATAAAACACTCTAGAATTGGTAAAATGTTTAAAATTTTTTTTTAGGTATAAATCTCTCTCATACAGCGTCATCTCCTAGGGAAGGGCTAGGTTTACCATGACCGAAAGAATGACCCCACCCAGCTCTTATTCCCTCCCCAGAAATCTATTTGAGATCATTTATTGTACTTAATCATCAGCAGAAGATTAGATGTGGAACTTTAAAAAAAAAATAAACAGCAAATCGTTTTTCTAGTTTAGGACATTCTCCAAAAACTTGCTCTTCTCCCCCTGCAGATAATGAAAAGGTAAGAAGATCTCCGAGGAAGACTCGCCTTCCAGCAATGTGGCCGGGCCTCGGCCAAGCTCCCAGGGTGGGATCTAACGCTCTTGGTCCTTTGGGGAATGAAGGCTAAGTCAACCTTGACACTGACTCTGAGCTGGCCCCTTCACCTTGTTCTCCTGGTCACAGAATGGTTTTCCTCTGTTTCAGGGAAGGCTGCCAGACACAGGCTGCTCTGAGACCTCTGGCTAGATGGTTTTCCTGATGAGAAACAACGAAGGGAGGTACAGAGATTTTTTTTCCCTTTTTTTTTTTTTTTTTTCTCCTCTCTTTTTCTCGAAAGGGTGGAAACATCTTATCTGGACTCCTCAAGGCCGTCTTGCAATGCCTCCTGGTACTTTCCAAGGTTACACTTGGTAGTAGTGGTTAACCAGGGACTAGAATACTGGGAGGGGAGTGAAGGAGGGGCTGAGATAGGACCAGGGAAATAGATGCAAAGAGAGCCAAAGCTAAGCACCAAAGGCAAGAAGGGGGCCGTGGCCCGGGACCACTGGAGGAGGCCAGGAGGAGGGAGGAAAAGATTCTGATAGAAATCTGGAACGCCAAAATACTGCATAAATATGTGTAGAAAGCACCAATAGTAAAATGAGATGAGCCTGAAACCAATTACCCAAAGTCAAGGTTGCTTACGCATCTGTCTTTCATTCCCACACCAAGTACTTAGGAGAACTATTTTCATCTTTATCAGGGGGGAAGAAGCAGAGGCCACATACTGTAGAGGTTAAGGCCTGGGTTAGAGCTAAGCTCTTTCATTTATTCACTGCACAACCTTGGACATGTTCCATAATTTCCCCACTCCTGATATGAAAATGGGAATAATAATAGGGTCATTATGAGAACTTTAAAACTATTCGGTACTTATCACAGGCACTACTCCGATTATGCAGTCAAAAACATCTCACTAATTTTAGAAAAAAAAGCATTGCCACATTACAAATTATCCTTTAGGGGCTTCGGTAACTCATTCTCCAATGCCCCATAGTCCAAGAAGGAAATAGGCCTCTATTAAAAAAAAAAAAGAAAGAAAAAGAAAAAAGAAAAATGGCTGAGGCTTCTGTAGTGCTTCGCCATCAGGATTCAGGATGGAGTGTCCATGGGTAGAGTCAGCCGCTGCGAGGCCCTGGGCTGGGAAGCAGGCTCCACTCGATGGGCCTGACTAATCTGGTCCTCCTTCCTCACATCCTCCAACCCATCTTCTTCCCCAGGAAGCAAGTCTTAACTTCCACATTTCATAACATCTGTTTGGGGACCTTGCTCAGTATGTTTCTTTAATAATAAAGCAACATCCAGGCAAAACAGCAAGGATCAAAGGAAATAATGCCAAATTACAAGATCTCAGAATAATAAACAAGCTAAAGTGTCAGTCACAAAAGAGACACCATAACTCCATTCTTCACGTATCTCTGCCATCTTCTTACTATGATATAGGCAAATATGTGTGTGTGTGCGTGCATGCGCGCGCGCAGGGGGGAGGGGAGCGCGAGGGGTGTCACTAGCATCTGAAATCCTGAAGCTTCTTTTTAAATAAAGGCCTGATACACTGGAGCTAGCAGGGCAGCCTGCATCTTGCATTTGGTTGGGCCTAAGTCCAAATACCAGACCTGTCACTTAGTGGTATGTGATCTTAGTCAAAGCGAGCAACTTCATTGAAACTTCAAATAAATATGCCTATCCAATGAGGGCACCATCTCAGCCTGTTGGTGATGGTAAAAAAAAAAAAAAAAAAAAAGATAAAGCACCCAACAGAGTGGCCTTCCTGCAGAGTCGAGCACGGAGACCAGGGGGACCAGGTGTGCCATCGTGTTCATGGTCTCTGAGACTGGGAGGAGTGGAGTGACTGAATCCCATTGTGATGTCTGTTTACTGCTGAGCTACAACCCCAACCCAAATGGACAATTTTAACAACTTTTAATACTATAGTTTGTTCTTGTTCTGTGTCCTATATGGATATTTTAAAGGCAATATCAGCCAGGCGTGATGGTGCATGCTTCTAATCCCAGTACTTGGGAGGCTGAGACCGGAGGATCCGGGTTCACGGCCAGCCTCAACTACTTAGTGAGGCCCTCCACAACTTAGTGAGACCCTGTTTCAAAATAAAGAATGAAAAATAGGGCTGGGGGTGTAGCTCGGAGGTAGAATGCCCCTGGGTTCAATCTCCAGTACCACAAAAAAAAAAAAAAAAAAAGGCACATGTTACTTCTTTACTTCTTCTTTTGTTTCACTTTTACTTTTAAAAACTACTCTTTTCATATTCTAACCTTTAATTCTTCTAAATTTGGAGTTTTAAGTCTCCTGTTTGCTCTGTTCTTCGCCCCTCCTCCTTTTCCCCATTTTTATCACAATGATTCCAGTTCATTTCAATTGCCTTCTTAGGGTATTTGAATTTTTTGGAATGAACATTGACTGCAAAGTCTCCAGGAAGATTTTTAAGTACTTTCCACCATAAACTTCCCAAGGCATTAAGAATCACAATCAAATTTATTTAATTCGTCTCCCTTTTCTTCAAAGAGTGCCCAATATCTTGAATTACTACTTTTTTTTTTGCAGTATTGGGGATCGAACCCAGGGGCATTCTACTTCCGGGCTACACCCCTGGCCCTATTACTTCTTTATTTTGAAACAAGGTCTCGCTAAATTGCAGAGGACCTCACTAAGTAACTGAGGCTGGCCCTGAACCTGTGATCCTCTTGTTTCAGCCTCCCAAGTACTGGGATTATAAACGTGCACCACCACACCCAGCTGAATTACTACTACTGGAATGATCTTTTATCAGTGACTGAAGTCTGTTTTCACTCTTTACTATTTCTGGAAAGAGATTATAAGCTGGACATCTGTATCATCTAAACGTGTGCATATGAAAACAGAGTAATTTCAACAATTTGAAGCACTGCTATGGTCAAGAGTTTGAGAAAACAAAACTTGACATTCCAGAAAGGAAGTGATGACATTTAACTAAGGAAAAGGAAACAGAAGCTATTTCAACATTTTAATAGTCATTTAAGGGAAGAAATAAAGTGTCATTTCCTGGGGAGTTTTAGATCTTTCTTTAATTTGTGTGTGTGTGTGTGTGTGTGTGTGTGTGTGTGTGTTTATAGACACACATATATAATAATCTCAAACATTTCAAAGAATGAAGACTCATGATGTGAAAGTTCTACATGGTTACTATCCTTTCCTTACATTCTCTTCACTTCTGAATTCAATAACTGTAATAAATTTACCCTAGAAAATGTTCCCTTCTTTGCCATATATGGTAGTGCACACCTGTAATCCCAGTGCTTGGGAGGCTGAGATAGGAAGATCACAGGTTCGAGGACAAGTCTCAGCAATGCAGTGAGACTTTTGGCAACCTAGCAAGACTCTGTTTCAAAAGGAAAAATATAAAAAGGCAGCCGGGCATGGTGGCACACGTTTGTAATCCCAGTACTCAGGAGGCTGAGACCGAAGGATCCGGGTTCATGGCCAGCTTCAGCTATTTAGTGAGGCCCTGTTTCAAAATAAAAAATAAATAATAGGACTGGGGGTGTAGCGCTGGGGTAGAATACCCCTGGGTTCAATCCCCAGTACTTCAAAAAATAAATAAGTAAATAAATAAAAAGGCTGGGGGTGCAGCTCAGAGGTGGACTGTCCCTGGGTTCAATCCCCAGTACCAAAAAAAAAAAAAAAAAGAAGGGAGGGAGGGAGGGAAAAGAAAAAGAAAATACTCCTTTATTCTATCTGGTTCAAACTTTACTATTCTAAAAGACAGCATTCATAAAAATGTCAGCATGTCAGCAGGAAGGGTGAAGAGGAGGACGCAGGTGGAATGAATGTGAGCTGTTCTGTCACAGGAAGTGAGTTTCCTGATTTCTAAAATAATGGCCAATATAGGGGCCCTAGAAAAAAACCACGGCATAACTTATTATAAACATGGGTCTAGCCCTAACATCAGAAATCATCCTGTGGCAAACATCTGGAAGGAAGCCTTGGAGGTGTAATTCTTTCCAACAGAAGCCATCCTTGTTTTAGCCAGATCGCTTTAGAGGGTCCCGATACTGCACGAAATCTGATGTGGGCGTACTTGGGACTGGAATTACAAACATTCGGCACATGGGAGTCACTCTGCACAACCCAACACTTTTTTTAAATGCATGAAGAACACTAGTCAGTTGTGGTCCAGGTCACCAGAAACCAATCTTTCATCTTAAATGCTTCATCTATATTTCCACCTTTTCCATCTTTAAAGATCTTTATATCCTCAGATGGGTTGGTTAGATCCATATTTAGAAATACAGGAAAGACTGTTAACTTGGTATTTGGGAGCCTGTATAAAATGAAAGGGCCACTCCGATTTACACAGAAACTGAAAAACCAATGTTTGGGCCTTTTTTCCATTCATGGTTAAACCTGTGATTCCCTCTCCCCCCACCCCCACCCAGCTCTGCAAATCTGAGGATAACTGCCCCAAAGCAGGATGTTTACTTCTTAGACTGTCACTGGATCCCTGCTGTCTGCTTCCCACCTGAAATCACAGAAGAACAGAGTCACAGCAAAGAGAGACAGTGGGCATCCCGCCACACCTTGCCCTACTGCACAGGACAGCTTCCTAGTAGCTCAGCTCTTCATTTATGACTGCAGTGAGCAGTTGTAACCTCAGGATAAATACTAAGGAAATCAGCGCCTGCCTGCGTGTTCCTTCCAGTCTTATCAGGGCTGGTTCGGCAGCCTTTCCCACAGAGAGAAAAGGTCAAGGGTACCCCTCCCAAGTTCAATATGCTAATTGGACCATATCTCTGTTTTGGTTTCTGATGTTTATTTTCATTTTTTAAAAGTTAAAAAAAAACTAAACTAATTTTATCATCTTAGATATCATTGAATTTGAAATGATCTTAGAGATCATATGTTCCAGCAGTCATTGTGTGATGTGTGTGTGTGTGTGTGTGTGTGTGTGTGTGTGTGTGTGTGTTTGTGGGGTACTGGGCATTGAACCCAGAGACAATCTCCCTGAGATTGCACCACAGCCCTATTTTATTTTTTATTTTGAAACAGAGTCTCATTAAGTTGAGGAGAACCTCACTAAGTTGCTGAGGCTGGCCTTGAACCCCTGATCCTCCTGTCTTGGCCTCCTAAGTACTGGGATTAGAGGTGTGCACCACCACGCCTGGCTCCAGTGCTCATTCTTTAAGTGAAGAAACAGAAACTGAGAGAGGTGAAGTGGCTAAGCCAAGGCCACAAGGTGGAGAGCGAGGGAGTGATAGCGCAGGGGCTGGAATCTAAGCTCTCCCGGCTCCTCATCCCGGGCCTTCCACCTTCAATGTGGCTGGGCCTGGACCATCTCTTCATTGGACCTGCCTAATTATAAAAAGGGGTACAAAAGAATTAATGTCCAAAGAAGCATACTTAGATTGCATAAATATAGTTTTCACTTAAAGATGGCAGTCTCAACCCTGACATTTAGGGTCAGATCACTCTGAGAGTGTGGAACTGTCTCATGCATTCTAGGACTGTTTAGAGTATTCCTGGCTTCTATCTACTAAATGCCAGTAGCTTCCCCCAACACAGTTAAGACAACCAAAATGTCTCCACACATTGACACGTGTCCTCTGGTGCACCGTCACCCATTGGGAATCAGTGACATGTAGCCCTACTTCCTTCACCAGCAGCCATCAGGAAGCGTCAGTCGCTGCTACAGATCAGATGCCAGCGAGCTGGGACGACCCAGGGGTTTGCAAGGCCTCTAGGTGGGAGACGGTGCTTCCCTGGTGTCCTCTCAGAAAGACAAAGCAATGGCTGTCTAGAAATGGAAATTCTCACAAGGATAACTTCAGGAAAAGAGAGCAAAAAGGTAGCAGTGAAGTGGGATGGAAAATAATAAAAGGAAAAATAGGAGAAAAAGTAACTGAGAAAGACAGAAGGAAGGGAAGTGAAAGGAAGAAGGAGGTCACAGTAAGATGGGGCCTCAACATCCCGGAATACGCAGGACACAGCGACCTATTATAAACTAAAGGGGTATATTCTCACCAGGCAATCAGTCTGAAGAGAAGGGTCAAGAACTTTCCACCAAGTCATTGTGAGGCTTTAGGAAAGGACCGTTGTCCCCAGAAGCCGGACCCCTCAGGGGAGTTCTGTGTGAAGCCCTTTGTTGAAGCCTCATGTGCTTAAAACTCTAAAGCCCTTTTAAACAGCTTGGCCTGGAGTTTCACCCACGTTCGTGCTCCTGGTGTACAATGAATTTCAGTGGGATTTGGAAATAATGAACATGACTTTTCACATCCAGGGTACAGTCAGTTTTCCTAACTGCTACTTCTCAAAAACCCTATTTAATCTCAAAACACCCCCTGGGAAACAAAAACTTCTGGGTATTTTTCAGACTGCCACTCTTCTTGGTGTGCTCAGGTGGCTAATTGAATGGTAGCTCTAGATTTGACTCAGTTCCAAGACATGTGGGTGACAACAAGCTGGCGTCTGAATCTGTCGCAGGTCTAGGCTACATTCGACAAGCTGGTCACTCGATTCCTATAGTATCTATTCTTCTGCATATGCTCAAAAGTACCCATCACAAAGAAGCATCTTTTAAAAAAAACATAATTTTAGTGAGTTTTCACGGATAGACAAAATTTTTAAATACTTCTAATTCCTATTATTAATAAACTCTAATATGTTTGGAAGTCACTTGAGAATCTTGTTAAAATGCAGATTCTAATCCAGCAGGAACAAGAGATTCTGCCTGCCTGCCTGCCTCCTTCTCTCCCTCCCTCCCTCCCTTAATGCTACTAGAGATTGAACCCAGAGGCATTCTACTTCCAAGCTACACACCCAGACCTTTTTATTTTTTGTTTTGAAACAAGGTCTTGCTAGGTTGCTGAGCGTCTTGCTAAGTTGCTGAGGCTGGCCTTGAACCCATGATCCTCAAGTCTCAGCCTTCCAAGTACTGGGATTACAGGTCTGCATCACTATGCTCTGCTGAAATTCTGCATTTCTTTTCTTTTTTTTTTTTTTTTTTTTTTTTTTTTTTTTGTGCAGTACTGGGGATTGAACTTAGGGGCACTCTACCTCCGAGCTACACCCCCAGCCCTATTTTTTATTCTTTATTTTGAAACCGGGTCTCACTAAGTTGTGGAATGCCTCACGAGGTAGCTGAGGCAGGCCGAGAACCCGGATCCTCCGCCCTCAGCCTCCCAAATGCTGGCATTACAAGCGTGCACCACCACGCCCGGCTGAAATTCTGCATTTCTAACAAGTTGCCAAGTTGTACAAGTGGTGAAGATGTTGGGGGTCCACACTCAACCTTTCAGTAGGTAGGCTGGAGGTTCATTCTGAAAAAATGATTTGTCTGCTTTCATTGTCTCCCTCCTGTAAAAGCTTTTTGTGGCTGACTGCCACAGCTTACCAGGAAAAAGTCCAAGCACTCTTGCAAGACATTTAAGCTCTTTATGACATAATCTCAACCGAGCTTTAGCTCCATTGACCTCCCTCACCCAACATATACATCAAGAAGCAGTCACACAATTCTGTGTGGAGGTCTCAACTGCCCCCAAAGCCCAGCTGACATGTGTCTTCCTCCTGGAGCCTCCCAGCCCTAGGGACAGTGTACTTGTTCCTCCCACCACGCCTTGCACTCAGCGTCCAACCATCTACCCTGGTGTCTGTTTTCTGCAATAAAATTATAAACTAAAACTAAAACTACATGAAACCGCATGTGGTAGCACACACTTGTAATCCCAATATTAGTATTTGGAAGGCTGAGACAGGGGGATTGCAGGATCGCAGCCAGCCTCAGCAATTTAGTGAAGCCCTGTTTCAAAATAAAATATAAAATAGGGCTGGGGGTGTAGGGAGAATGCTCCTGGGTTCGATATCCAATACAAAAAAAAACCTACACGAAGTCTAGCTGAGGAGTTTAAGAGACTTTCACATATCTGGTTCCATCAATGAATCCTCTGAGGAATTAAAAATTCCACAGGATGCCCCCCTTAGATTTCGGCCCCCAGAGGAACATTTATCATTAGAAGTTAGGGCACACATCCCATCTACTCAAGAAGGTCACCCCCTAGCGGCCCCACCCTGCAGCACAGAGTCTCCTCAGTGGCTCCTAGATCAGTCTCACCAGCACAAATGATGCCCCATGTTTTAAAATACACATACACAATGAAAAATAAATAGAAAACCTCTTTTGTCCCCAAATCACCCCTCATCCTATTTCTTTATTCTCCTTTACAGCAAAACTCCTCCTCACTGTGCCGCCTTGGACCTCTCCATCCTCCCTCAACCCACCCCGCCATCAAGGGTCTCCAAGGACTTCAGCGTTACAAAGTGGAAGTTACTGCCCAGACTCCTCCACCTCATCCCTGGCAGCCTCAGACAGGGCTGCTGCCTCCTCCCTAAGCCTTTCTAAGCATGCCTCCTGGGACTCGACTTCACGACTTCACCCTCTCTCTTCTCCCCACCCTACAGCCGCTCTGTTCTAGATTCTTCTGCAGGCCTTCTATGTTCCTACCTGTAAACACTGGGGAGGGGGGGGCAAGGCTCTGTCTTTGCACCTTCTCTTCTCTCTCTACCTGGAGTCCCCAGAAAGTCAGCTCCATGCTCTGAATACATCTGTAAACTAGGAACGCTCTGCCAGGCATAATGGTGCACACCTGTAATCCCAGTACTTGGGAGGGTCGAAGTTTTGAGGACAGCCTCAGCAAGTAGTGAGATTCTCAGCAACCTAGAGAGACCCTGTTTCAAAATAAAAATAAAATAGGGCTGGGGGATTAGCTTGGAATGGCCCTGGGTTCAATCCCCAGTATCAAAAAAAAAAAAATATTCCCAAAGTATACCTCCATTCCAGACCTCCCCCTGCAATCTAGACTCATCTGATTACCTGAAAATTAGCACGTCTAAGATGAACTTACTGACACACACTGTCCACTCAACTTCTCAGCACTTCTTGTCTCAGAAAGCTGAGGTTCTGTTCTATCAGCTGCTGAAACCAGAGCCCTTGGCACACGCCGGCCCTTCTCCTCTGCTGTGCGGTCCACTCCAGCCACGTCCTGCCCACGCCCTCCAGTCCCCCCTCTGCAGAAGCAGCTCCAGGTGTTGCCGCTGAGCCCACATGACCACCACCCCTTGCTTGGGCGCTCACGAGGTCCTGACCAGGCTCCCAGCTCCCACCTGTGCCCCATCCCGCTGTGACAGATGACCCTCCACCAGGGCCAGAGCAAGCCTCTGAAAGCGTGGTGAGCTGAAGCACCGTTCTCAAAACCTTCCAAGTGCCAGGTGTGATGGCGCACGCTTGCAATCCCAGTCCTTGGGAGGCTGAGACAGGAGGATTTCAGGTTTGAGGTCAGCCTCAGCAACTTAGAGAGACCTAGTGACCTAGTGAGACTCTGTTTCAAAACAAGAAATTAAAAAGAGGCTAAGGGTATAGCTTGGAGGTAGAATGCTTCTGGGTTCAGTCTCTAGTAACACACACACACACACACACACACACACACGAACTTCCAAGTGCTTCTTACCTTCTACAGCGTCAAATTCAACTTCCTCTCCCAAGTCCTCCGTGTCCTCCCGTGATCTGGGGCCCCATTACCTGCCCCATCTGATCTCAGCTGTTGCCACCCTGCCTGCTGCCCGGTCGGTTGTTTCTCCAGCCTCGTTCCTGTCTCGGAGCCTTTTGAATCCTCTCTACCTGGATATCCACAAGGCTGGAACCTTCACACCTCACCCTGTGTGCTCAGTGTCACCCAGTTGAGAAGGCCTTCCCTGAACCCCTGGCGAGCCCCGTCTCTCCATCAGGACCTGGCCTCCACCCTTGCTTCCTCCTTCTTCACCGTTTTCTGCTCATTCTTTGTCTGTCTCTGCTAAAAATATGAAAAGAACTAAAACTTTTAAAATTTCGTTCACTTGGCTTTTTTGTTTGTTTGGTTTTTACATGTTTCTTTTGTTCATTTGTTGTTTCTTGCAGTGCTGGGGATTGAACCCAGGTGCATTTTACCTGTGCTACACCCCCAGCCCTATTTTATTTTTATTTTGAAATAGGGTCTTGCTAGATTGCTGAGAATCTCACTATGTTGCTGAGGCTGTCCTCCAACCTGCAATCCTCCCATCTCAGCCTCCCAAGCACTGGGATTACAGGCGTGCATAGGCACGTCCGGCTTCACTGGTTTCTTTTGTATCCTTCAGCACAATGTCTGGCACCGTACGTGGTCAGTACATTTTTCAAAGAAATGAATATTGTTAGGTAATGAAAAGAAAAATAAGTCTATGCTTGTATGCATTAAGGAAAAAAATCACGTCAGCATTCCAAAGGACTAAGAAACTCTTTGCATCTACATTTTTTCAAAGTACTGAGAGACAGAGAAAAGACTCACTTTCTGAGCACCGTCCTGGACTCTGATGAACTTTGGCCTCCGTCGTCTTCACAGTTTGGGCTCGTCAGGTTTCCATACCTGGAAAGAGAAAAGCAAACCAGAAAGCAGAAACCGTCAGTGGCACGGGAAGCTGCTCCGTTCAACTGCAACCACAAAGTAACACTTACTGTTCCAGGAATAATTAAGTAAAGAAATATTTATGAAATTCCATTAAAAATGATGCAGCATCAGCCATAAAGATGAACAAAATTATGTCATTTATAGAAAAATAGACAAAACTAGAGCACATTATGCTGTGAGATCTGCCAATCTCAGAAAGTCAGGGTCCTAAGTTTCCTTTCATATGTGGAAGCTACAGAGAAAAGAGGAAAAAAGGACTTCAGAGCCGGGCACAGGGGTGTGCGCCTGTAATCCCTGTACTGAGGAGGCTAAGACAGGAGAATCTCCAAGTTTGAGGCCAGCCTCAGCAACTTGGTGAGGCCCTCAGCAACACCTTGTTTCAGAGTAAAAAATAAATAAAAATGAGATAAAAATAAGGGCTAGGGGTGTAGCTCCAGGTATAATGTCTCTGGGATTCAGTACCCAGTACCAAAAAAAAGAAAGGACTCCAGATAAAAGAGGAGCAGAATAGTGGAAGGGTATGGGAGGGGGAGAAGGAAAAGGGGAAAAGAAGAAGCAAACAGATCAAAACATGTCCTGGCTGGGCATGGTAGCACATGCTTGTAATCCCAGCATTTGGGAGGCTGAGACCGGAGGATCCGGGTTCGAGGCCAGCCTCAGCTACCTAGTGAGGCCCTCCGAAACTTAGGGAGACACTGTTTCAAAATAAAAAATAAAAAATAGGGCTGGGGGTATAGCTCGGAGATAGAATGCCCGAGTTCAATCCCCAGTGCTGCAAAAAAAAAAAAAAAAAAAAAAAAAACCATGTCCTGTTTGCACGTGAAGGTATCACTATTGACCTCGCTAACAGTGAGAGGTAGCGGGAGGGAGGAGAGGGGCTGCAGGGAGGAAACACCCCCAGGGCTGTGTGCCCGCTCATATAAACGTACCGCTTCAACTCTCACTATGTTGTATAATTACAGTGCACCAATAAAATTATTGAAAAAGAAAATGTAGTATTGCTGACAATTCTTTAAGGGGCTCACCTGTATATGCTAAACAGAAAGGCAACTTAACAATCGCATTCCTTAAAACTTTCTCTTATTGTTTAACGTTTCGTTGACATTTTTAGGTTACAGTCAGCTTTTCCTCTCAATAGAAGAACCAGATGTTTTGTGATACGGCTGAATCCACGTGAGCTCTGTCACGCACCCACCCACACAGCTGGCCTCCGCTGCTCCCACTGGAGGGGCCGGGGCTCTGCGGGCACGGCCACTGCCCGGGGCCACTCGTGTTCTACTTGGGAGACTCAGGGTAAGTCATGTTGGAGAAGGAGCATGGAAAGAACTCTGGGCCCTGGAGTAAAGGCTGAGACTGAGACAATGAGCAAGGGTAGACCCTGTGCACAGCAACTGAGACAGCTGTGGGGACACCATGCCAGGCTACTGCAGACCCAGAAACTAAGGGAGAGTGGCCCAGGAGTTCAATTTCTTTTCTTTTCTTTTTTTTTTTTTTTGGAAAGCGATGGTGCTTAGATTTTAAAGTTTGGCTCATTACAAACGAAATCGATCCGTCCCTAATTATGTTGTTAGCTGTTCTTCCAACTCCACATGTGAGCAAGGCCATTTCATACAAATATGTTTCCTTCGGTTCAGAATGTACATTTCATAGATTCACATTCAGTTCTTAAGGAGGGTCTCTCTACTAATCTAGAGTATTTCTGCAGTTTCTCCTCCCATCCATAAAGAATTGAGAGAGTCCCTGGAGTTTAATAAGCTGGTTGGCCTTAGGTTTTTATAACAGAAGTTCTATAATTGGTCGGTTTACATTTTTAAAGAGTATACTTTTGTCTTCTACTAATGGGATTAAAGGCTCCAGCACCCTTATGGTTCCTTGTTCCTAGGATTTACAAATCCTTTTTAAAATAAAAGCCCACCATCTGGTTTGACCGACTGCCAGCCCATCTGGTGTCCCTGTCGCCCCATCCTGGTAGGCTCCAGTGTGCTGCCCTGGGGCACCAACCCCCTCCTCACCCGCTCCTTTCTCTAGCTCATCTGCCTTATGGATTTCTTGGCCTCCCAAAGATATTTTCCACTGGTCTCCACCCTCCCTGTTCTCCTCATTCTGTCCTACACCTGCTATTAGAGGGCTCCAGACTTACCCTTTGCTCTTCCTGAGATAAGAACTCAGTCAGACTAAGACTTGCTCAAACCCACATGAACACGGCAGGGATGAAAAATAAGATTCCCAGTAAACAAACAAAGTGGGCTTTTTTTTTTTTTTTCTTGGCTCTATCTTTGGCCACCATCAGAGTGAACTGTGTCCTCATGTTCTCTCAAAACAGGCTTTGTGGTTTATTGCTGTAGGAAAGATTGGAGTGGAGCAGGAGGGGTGGGGGTTCTCAGAAAGCCACTGTACCTCCCATCTATCCGGCCAGCGTGATCCTTAAACTCTTCCTGCTGGCCTTCAATGACCAAATGTGGGGTTTAATCTTTGTTCTTGTCACATTTATTAATCATTAATATCCTCTCTCTCTTTCTTTCTCTCCCCCTCTCTTTCTCTTCCTCCCTCCCTCCCTCTCCCTCTCTCATGAATCTGAAATATCTTTTCTCTTCCAACTGAAATCTATGAGAGAGAGAAATAAAAGAGGAAAATACATAAGAGGGAAAGATACACTTTGGTGCTCCTGGCCGTCTTCTAAGAGCTGTGCACTAAAAAGTGCACACATCTCCCCCGTCCTCTTCACTAGCTTTTTGTATGGCCTGCTCCTTCTGTGTGTTTCCCAGACTCAGAGGCGAGGGGCAGGCTTGGGTACCGACACCTATCGCAGTCCCTCCCCAGGCCTTGGTACCGCCATGCACAACCCAATGGTGTCAAGAAAGACTGGGTGACGCCTCCTCCCACGCCTGAGCCAATGGCTGGCTCCCCTGGCTTTCAGGTCTTTGCTGGAAGACTTTTATCAGAGAGGTCCTCCTGGACTGTTTAAAATACATACAGAGGGATAGACGCCAAGTGTTGTGTGCATATACATTTGTGTCATGCTGAATCTTTGATGTTTAATTACATTGCACCGATAAAAGTATAAAAATAATGCAAGCCAACTCTAATGGCCTCCCCTTCACTGCCTTATTTTTCTCTGTAGCTTTTAACACTTTCTGATACACTGTACAATTAACGTAGTTATTGTGTTATTGCCCACTAGGACATGGACTCCATGGAGAGCAGGCTCTTCTGCTCACTACTCTTTGGAGCTTATCACAGGGCCTGCAGCCGACAGGCACAGGAGGGCTGTTGGTTGGGAGCAAATGGGTGGCCTAGTGGGATGTGGAAGCAGGAGTGATAATGGACCTCGCCACCGACGGGTTCAGATTTGCCTCTGCAAAAACACCAGCTGGCCTTCTGCTTGTACACTGTCTTACTGTGCTTTCATCTCATGCCTCTATTTTTTTTTTTTTTTTTTTGGTGGTGGTGGTATTGGAGATTGAACCCAGAGGCATTCAACCTCTGAGCTACACTCCCACTCCTATTTTATTTTTATTTTGAAACAGGGTCTCACTAGGTTGACGAGAGTCTCACTACTTGCTGAGGCTGTCCTGGAACCTGTGATCCTCCTGTCTCAGCCTCCCAAGTACTGGGATTACAGGCGTGCACCACCATGCCTAGCTCTGTGGCTTTCATTTCTAAAGGCTCAGGAGCATAAAAAGCTTTAAGTTATCTGTGATGATTCAAAAAAAAATCTAAAATTAAGACGAGAAAATGTCTTAAGACTTTTAAAGGTGAGATTTTGAAGGCATATGCAGTATGAAAATGCAAAGGGGACTTCTAGCAGTAAAATTCATTTAAAGAACCTGTAATCCTCTGGAATTTGTGGGACTGGGGTAGGGATGAGTATTTGCCACTGCACTTTTCTTATCATTAAGGAGAATTAGCACTTTACAGAAATGAAACCAGACTAGCTTTGGAACCCAGGACTCTCCAATGCTCATTTGAGAGTGCTTTACTAGATTAAGAATGTTTCTTTGATGATGCCCTAGGCCCGCTCATAACCTCCCATCCAGAATCAAAGTCAAGTGCAGTTCTTTTACTCCCGGGGAGTAAATACATGGTGTGTATATACATGTTTAATTAATAGCAGTAGAAAAGCTGCCGACAAACCTGTCAACAATGCCACCTCCAATTCCTGCAAAGCCTCCCTAGGATTTAAGATCAAAGCCCCAGCCTCTTAAGAAGGCTTACCAAGAGCAACCACCCTTTTTTAGATGGCGACTTATAAAACAAATTAAAGTACAAATTGTCAGATGACTTCTGACATGGTTTTCTCTGTTATCACAAGGCAAAAGATGATTTACAAAATGCCTCCTGAACTTTAAGCAATTATTTACTGTAACCTAAAAATTACTAGAAAAATAAAAGAAAAAAATAACATAATGCGTAACTGATATTTAAACAGGAAAGAGTTATTTCCACAGGGGCTGTTGTGTTCTTTCAAGCCCATCTGGGCAGATGAAACATTTAATACGTGTTTGAAGGGGAGGACTAGGGGCATTTGTGGTTCAAAAACACCCTGAGACTAAGTTGTCCCCAGAGACAGGGCCTCTGATGTGTGTGTTTGGGGCGGGGGGGGGTGTTCTAGCCAATGTGAGAGTCTCAGGAACCCCACCAGGACAGGATGGGGCTAATCTGCAAGAACTTTTCAGACTCTACTTGAGTCTGGCAAATGAGCCAATGATCATCACAATTAATAAGTACCAAGAGCTTCCTAGGTGCCAGGTACTGTGCTAAGCACTTCACACAGATTATTTCCAATAATTCTTTTTTTTTTTTTTTTGTGGTACTGGGGATTGAACTCAGGGGCATTCTACCTCCAAGCTATACCCCCAGCCCTATTTTTTATTCTTTATTTTGAAACCGAGTCTCACTAAGTTGCGGAGTGCCTCACTAGGTAGCTGAGGCTGGCCACGAACCCGGATCCTCCTGTCTCAGCCTCCCGAATGCTGGGATTACAAGCGTGCGCCACCACGCCCGGCTTAGATTATTTCCAATAATTCTTACAACAATCCTATCGTAAAAATGATTCCAATTTTACAGGAAAAAAAAAATGAGGCCCAGAGAATTTAAATAATAAACCCAGGAAGACACAACTAGTAAGAGAAGCAGGGATTTGAACCTTGACGGTCAAGCTGCGCCCTCTAAGTCACTCCCCTCCCACATAAGCCATAGGGTTTGATTGATTCATTTATTTAATATCTCCCTCCACCATATTATAATTTTTGATGTTACAAGCCCTGAGCTGCTCATTCATTCACTTATTAATTCCTTCACTCATTTAATCCTCATTTGATAAAGATTATATATTAAGGACTAAACCCAAGTATTATTCTAGGTACTTAGTATATAGGAACAAACAAAACAAAGTCCCTGTTTTGGTTTTTTTTCTTTATTGTTGTTCATTTATGTTTGTTTGTTTATTTTGCAGTACTGGGGATTGAACCCAGGGACATTCTACCCCTGAGCTATACCCTCAGCCCCATTTTATTTTTTGTTTTGAAACAAGATCTAACTTGTAGAGGGCCTAAATTGCTGAGGCTAGCCACAAAGCTGCACTCCTCCTATCTCAGCCTCCCAAGTACTAGAATTGGAGGCATGGGCCCCCATGCCCAGCTAAATTCCTGGTTTTCATGAAGCATGCATTGATTGTAATGGGGGGGAGAGACAGATGATAATCTGATGATCAGTTATTATATGCAAGTCAGATAGTAAAAAGTGCAATGGAGAAAAGTGAAGCCGGTGAAGGTGTGTGGGCACAACAGGAGATGGGGGGCTATCTCATGTGGGGTGCTCAGAGAAGGCTCTATGTGAAATGAGCAGCCTGCAGAAAGGGAGGGAAGGGCATGCCAGTCTCTAGGGACAGAGCCTTGGCACGTGGGAAGAACCATACAAAGGCCTTGGAACTGTGTCGGATGGAGTTCCCCAGGAGCATCCAGCAGGCCGGCACTAAGCAGAGCAGAGCGCGTAGGAGGACACAGGGGCCGGTCCCAGGGCCTGGGAGACCAGACCACAGCAGGGACTTGGGTTTTACTCTTTATCCTGCTAACTGCTTCCTCCCACAGGAGACACTCAATCAACCTTTGCTAAATGAATTAAAGTACTCTCTACTGCCACAAATAAAGGCTGGGGAGGGGAAAGAAAGGAAGGAGATACTTACTGGGGAAGATGAAAGAAGAGAAAGGAGGAAGTAAAGAGAGGCCCCACGGGGCTGCACACTCCAGGACCTCTGGGACTCTGCTCTTCGGACCAGCCCCAGCTTTGGAACATTGTATGCATTTTTCTTTACCGCACAGGAACACAGGTCAGGTATGAGAAAAATGCTCGGAAGAGGGCTATGGGTGGAATGACCTGCAGATGTCAGGGACCCACATGAAGCCCGGTGAGGACTTTGGCCGTCTCCCACAGAAGGGCCAGAGGGCTGTTTTCAAGCACTGAATAACATCCTTCACGCCGGGCACCTCTCCACTCAAGTCTGACCTGAGAACTGGATCAGGGCCACCGAGCCTACACTTGGAAAAGTCTTGTGAAGTTGGTTACTCAGGGGGAACACAAAGGTCAAAGACAAGAAGGCAGGAACTTCTCATTCTCCTGGGAAAGGCAGGGGTCTGCAGAGAACCCGTGGTGTGCTTTCTGTTCCCATGACTAGGGAAAGCTGGACTAGCCAGCAGAGCTTCCCTCCTCTGCGTCAGCCTTTGTTGTGAAGCCTCCCATTGTCCTCACCCTGCAAGGTCCACATTGTCTCAGTAGTTGCCCCTGAGTATGAATTCAACATTAACAGCAAAAAGTACCTAGTGCATCTGTTTCACTCGCCAGTTACGAAATGCTATAAAATTTTCCTTGAGAAACGCACCTTTAGCCAGCCGTGGTAGCACAGGCTTGTAATCCTAGTCCTTGGGAGGCTGAGACAGGAGGATCGAAGGTTAGCAGCCAGCCTCAGCTACTTAGTGAGGCCCTCTGCAACTTAGTGAGACCCTATTTCAAAACAAAGAATAAAAAAAATAGGGCTGGGGGTGTAGTTTGGAGGCAGAATGCCTCTGGGTTCAATCTCCAGTACCTCAAAAAAAAAATTTAAAAAAACATATTTTCACTCCCAGCCCCAACCCCTAACTATCCAGAGAGGAGACCAAACAGGACAAGGATTTTATAGTCATGATTCACCCAGGGGAAAGAAAACAAAATGGTGTCCAGCTTGTTTCTTGTCCAGATTTCCAGTCATTCGGTATACTGGCTCTCACCCCCTTGCTCCATGGTTTCTCCCATTCCCCTCCAAGTCCCTGTCACCCTTACTCCTGTTTTCTGCGCTCAGAGCTCGGTAGCCCATCGGTATCCTTCCACTTCTAGTTGCTCCCAGTTCTAAACAACCAGGTGCAGAGGATACTTGTTAGCATGCCACAGTGGTGGTGGCTATGACCAAGGACAACAGAAGAAGTGGGTTCGGAGGGGGCCAGGGAGACTGGATTCTTCTCAGGCTTAAGATGAATCAGCACATTATTAACAAATCGCCCCAAGCCCAGCCTGTGGCTTGGTTTTCTCCAACCACAAAACGGTGGTATTGCAAGACTCTTCAAAACCGAGTAACAATGGACATGAGTTGGGATCGCGGCATCCAGTCATGTTCAAGACTACGTTTCTCTCCCATGCTTACGCAACTCAACATAGCATCGGTTTATCTCAATTAGTGACTACTGAAACCTTTAGAAGAAGCCAAAGGCAAAGAAATCATTTTTCCCAGGACTGGAGGCCTGAAGGCATTCTCAAACAAAAACTAAAGGTAAGAAGAAAAAAGAGTCAACGAAGAGAAAAGTGATAATAAAACATAAAATCAACTCAAACAGCCAATTCCTTTTCTCTTTTTCTTTTTTTTTTTTTTTTAACATTTATTGGTGCATTATAGTTTCACATCATAATGTACTTTCTTTTTGGGGGGGGTGGTATTAAGGATTGAACTCAGGGGCATTCTACCTCTGAACTACATGTACCCCTGCCTTTTATATTTTTATTTTGAAGCAGGCTCGTGCTAAGTTGCTGAGGGTCTCACTAAGTTGCTAAAGATGGCCTAGGACCTGTGGTCCTCCAGGTATGGGGATCACGGCCTGTGCTACCATACCTGACTGCTAATCCCTTTCCTTATAAAGATTGAGGGACATTTTTCTCAAAACCATTAAGTTTACTTTAGTGAATCATTAAATGTACTATAATCTAATGAAATTCATTAATTTACTTATCAGAACCAAACTTAGTATTATATTAAGTATCCAATTATAAGCTAGAAGCAGTGTCCTCCTGACTCACAGTAGCCACCTATGTGTCCCCTGTCACCTGTACTAAGGACCTTTGCCCTGAAGATCATAACTCAGGTGCTTGGATGAATTTATAGAAGTCTGGGCATCCCTTAAATTACATGCAAATTTTTCTGATTTTTTTTTTTTTTTCCTAAACAGAGGATCCATAGTATTTAGCAGACTCTTAAAGACCTTTGTGGTCAACTTCTTCCACCAACTGCTAGGAAATGGTCAAAAACACTGCTTTAGATTTTCAAAGCTAGATTTAAAACTTTCCAGTCGTCATTCAGAACATGCACCCATTTTGTAGTTTCCAAACATAAACATATTTTTTAAAACCTGCCGGACAATTCAGTATTCTCTTCAAGAAAGATAACTGAGTGCCCTACCTCCCTTTGCCAAGTCAAAAAGAAAAAAAAAAGCGCTACTTCATGGACACATGTTTGTTTATCTCTTAGGTCTTATAAACCCCATTTCAGGGAAGGAAAGCCAGCCTGGTTAGGATCTGAGGATGCCTTTGACAGTACCCCTTCTGCGTCTATTTTAACAGAGCCATCGCTGCCAGCCCAGACAGCTAGGTTCTGCAGTCGCCATGTGTTCCCATAGAGAATTTCCATGGTGCTGCTGGGCAGGAGCCGGGTCCACTTGGGGGAAAAAAAAAAAAAAAAAAACAGAGTTACCAAAGACAACCAGCCCCGCAGGGAAGAGAACTCATTTCCACTTTCCCTTATGTCTTTATGGCTGGATGCAATTCTAAAACTGGACCAGATTAAAGGTTTCTGGTTAGCCCAAAGCAACTGGCAGAGTTACAGGGAGAAAATAGTAGGGATGCCTTTGTTGCTCGGAGGCGGGGCCTTTTGTTTCCCGAGACGCTTCCGGGAGCTGAGTGTGTGGCCACAGCTGCACAGGGCCGGAGGTCCCGAGCAGAACCAGGGTGAAGGTGAGCCCTGACCTCCTGCATCCTTGAGCCCACAAGCACAAGACTTTTGGAGTCAATCCCTAACAAGAATTTCCTGTTTGTTTGTTTTTTTTTTTAAATCTATTGCTGCTACAAAAGAAATTACCACAAACTTAGCAGCTTCAAGCAAATTCACTGTTTTATAATTATGCCAGTCAGAAGTCCAACGCAGGTCTCAGTGATCTGCAGTCAAGTTCCAGCAGAGCTGTGTTCCCTTCAAGGGCTCTAGGGAGAATCAGCTGAATGGCTTGTCTAGCTCCTAGAGGCTGCCTGTGCCCTGGGCTCAATGCCCCTGCATCTTCAAAGCCTGCAGTGTAGCATCTCTCTGATCCTGTTTCCGTCCTCACATCTCCTTCTCTGGCTCTCTCCTGCACATCCATCTTTCACATTTAAGGACCCTTGTTATTATACTGGGCCCATCTAGATAACCCCAAATAATTTCCTTTCCATTTTTGTTTTGTTTTGATTTGGCACTGGGGATTGAACCCAGGGGCATAATACCTCTGAGCTATACTCCTAGCCCTTTTAATTTTTAATTTTGAAAAAGGGTCCTGCTAAATTGCTGAGGGTCTCACTAAGTTGCTAAGGCTGGCCTTGAATCTCTGATCCTCTTATCTCAGCCTCCTGCGCACTAGGATTACAGGCTTGCACCATTGCCATCTCACCTGGTTTAATCTCCTTATCTTAAAGCCCACTGATTAACAATCTTAATGCCCTCTAAAACCTTAATTCCCTTTGCCATATAACTGAACACATTCCGAGGTTCTGGGGATTAGAATGTGGACATCTTTGAGAAACTGTTATTCTGCTGTCCACAGATGTATGTGCAAATTATCATTGATGTTGTATCTTCTATGGTTTTCTGAGCTAAGCAGTTCTTCTCCCACTGATAAGGCACAAACCAGCAAGAGCGTGGGACCTCTCATGCAGGACATGCTCCACAAAAGTTTTCAATGCTTTTTCCTATGGTAGAAGCATTTTATTTTATTTATTTATTTTGCGGTACTGGGGATTGTACCCAGGGGCATTCTACCTTCGAGCTATACTTCCAGCCCTATTTTTTATTCTTTATTTTGAAACTGGGTCTCCTAAGTTGCACAGTGCCTCACTAGGTAGTTGAGGCTGGCCTCGAACCCAGATCCTCTGGTCTCAGCCTCCCAAATGCTGGGATTACAAGCATGCACCACCACGCCTGGCTTGCTAGAAGCATTTTAATACCCATGGTTCCTCACAGTCCTTGTTGTTTTTGTCTTTGGTGTGTGTGTGTGTGTGTGTGTGTGTGTGTGTGTGTGTGTGTGTGTGTGTGTGTTAGTTACTAGGGATTGAATCCAGGGGCATTCTATCTCCGAGTTATACCCCCAGCCCTATTTTTTATTCTTTATTTTGA
Organism: Graphiurus murinus; assembly: GCA_004027655.1. NCBI lineage: Eukaryota > Metazoa > Chordata > Mammalia > Rodentia > Gliridae > Graphiurus > Graphiurus murinus. The sequence goes on along the minus strand of PVLC010001008.1, from coordinate 129,567 downwards.
AACAGGGTCTAACTAAGTTGCAGAGGGCCCCATTAAGTAGCTGAGGCTGGCTGCGAACCTGGGATCCTCCTGTCTCAGCCTCCCAAGTATTGGGACTACTGGCATGTGCCTCCATGCCGTTTTCACAGTCCTTGTTTTAATTCTCTCTCCAATTATACCAGCTAATAGTTTCACCTTCCTCAAGTCACAGGAAATAAGACCTGAGTCCAGTTTATCTCTTAACAATCTGCCCTTTTTTTTCTTTTTTATTTTTAAGGCTATAACATATCCATTGGTATCTTTTGCCTAGAGTATCATCAACACCCAGACCTAGAGAAAATCTACTTAAACGCATCCACTATAACAGAAATCTTAAGAAATAGTCTTCGTTTACTAAGAAACTCTTTCCCTAGTCAGGATATCCAGGATGTCTGTATTTTAAGCTGAGAAGGAAGCAACGCAATGTTAAGATTTCCTGCAAGCTTTCCTGCTAAAAAATGAGATGAGCATCCTGTAGCCAACTGACCAATAAATCTCAACTCTTTCATGCACACAGGACAAAAGACTCATGGGTAACCCACTCTACTTGTTTCCACTTGGCCCTGTGGGAAGGTGGACAGGGGAGTTACTAAAATTAACGGAGAATGAGCAGGGCATGGTGATGCATACCTGCAATTCCAGGAGTTGGGAGGCTGAGACAAGAGGATCGAAGGCTCAAGACCAGTCTCAGCAACTTAGACTCTCAGCAATTTAGCGAGACCCTGTTTCCAAATAAAAAAATAAAATATTGCTGCTAGGGGCATAGCCCTGAGGTAAAAGGTCCCTGAGTTCCATCCTCAGTAACACACACACACACACACACACACACACACACACACACACACACACATACATACACACTCTAATGGAAAATGGTATGGCATTATTTTGAAAAGCTTTCCTATATGAGTGTTAGAAGTTAGACATTAATAAATAGCTCTTAGGACAAACAAAAGTATAAAGATCAAATTATGAGTTTAGCAATAACAAGATTTAATATGAGTGGTAATTCTGTGAGAGACCAGCCTCAAAGGTGACTTATGGTCACAAGAGTAGGATGCTGGGAGACCCCCCAAATGGGTCTGGTTTTCAGCGTCTACTTCCTAGAGTTCTCTCTGCTGATAACCCGGAAGAACAGAGGGAAAGTATTAGAAACTTTGCCTCCTACCAAGAGAAAAGAAAGGAAGGGAATCGCCTTGCTTCTATGAGCACTGCAAGCCAGCATGAATCTGGGAATATTTGGCAAGTGCCTATTCTAATTCTAGCACTACACACACTTAAAAAAAAATTAATTATTTTTAAGGGAGGTTTAACAAAAAGTAATTTGGAACATATTGCATGCATCTCAAAAATGCTTACCCAGCTCCTCATGCTAAGAAAGCATATGAGAGCTGAATGGATTTGTGTTTTTGCTTTTTACAGAAAGTTCCACTTCACAGCTTCCTAAGGTAGGGTGGGGGGGGGGAGACTTTTTGTTAAAAATCCACATTCAGTCTTCACTGCTTTGACAATGATGTTACAGGTCTGTTTGTCTCTTCCACTGAATGTAGGCAGAAGCTGGGTAATGTTCACTCTTGTGCCTTCCAAAGCACCTGCTCATAACAGTCATGAATTATAAGTGTTATTTATTTTAGACAAATAGTCCTGAGCACCTACTGCAGGCACTGTTCCTCTCTCAGGGGAAAGGAGTGAATTAGACAGACGTGGTCTCTGAGAAGACAGTTAAAAAGTAGGCAAGATAAGTAAGGCAATTTCAAATAATGATTAATACTGTGAAGAAAAGAAACAACAAGGCCATGGCAATCTCTTACTCACTTAATAGTTTCTAGCACCTATAATAAGAACTTTGTATTATTAAGTTTAAACTTCACAATAACCCTACAAATTAGATGCTATTTTCCATTCTCATTTTCTAGATAAGGAAACTGAAGCTAAGGAGATAAATTAACTTACTCGGTGCTGCAGAGCAAGTAAGAAGTGTGTGTTAGTCCGCTTCCCATCACTATAACTAATGCCGGAGAAAGCCAACTTATAAAGACAAAAAGGTTATTCTGGTTCACAGTGTGGAGCTTTCCGTCCACAGTTGTTGGCCTTGTTGCTTTTGGGCCTGGAGAGAGGCAGCAGATCATGGCAGGTGCTCATGGCAGAGCAAACCTGTTTGTTTCATGGTCCAGAAGCAAAGCCGGGGATTGGGGGGGGGTGCAGGGAGGGCCCTCCTATTCTCTTTGAGGGCACAGCCCAAATGCCCTAAATGCCTCCCACCAGGCCTCATCTCTTAAAGGTTCCACCACTTCCCTGCAGCCCCACACTGGGGACCAAGCCCTTACCATAGGGACCTTTGAGAGACACTAGCAATCCAAACTATGGCAGGGTGCAAAACTGGAATCAGATATCTTTCCTGACTCCTGTGCTGCAATTCCCACACTCCTAACCATTATACCATATACCTGATACATGCATCTCATAGCTAAAAGCTAGGAAAGGTACTGACGGTGCCCATAAAGTATCTTAAAACTGTGAGAGAGAAGAGAAGCGTATTGAGCATCTTACAACAAAATTCTTGGAAGTAAATAAAACTGTTTCAAGCTTTATAGTCGATCAGTTCCTCTGTGTGCTGTGGAAGAAGTGGCTTCACTAGTAAGGGCAGCTCCATTCTTGCTAAGAATTTGTGTGTCATCTTTTGCATAGGAAAGTCTATCCCAGGTGGACCATGTATAGGCTTAAGGTTAGGTTACTACTACCTGTCTGCATAAATCCACCCCCCAGGCTTCCTCATCTGCTCACACCCCCCCCCCCGCCCAGAAGGAGAACCCCTGAAGAAGGGTTATCTGACCTTAGCTCAATAAATAGAAACGCTCCAAACACACAGACACTACAGTGACCTTTATGGCCCATTTGACCACCGAAGATCACTGGCTAACATGCAGCTTTACTGGATAAAGCCCTTCAGAATATCCTTTCATTTTCTGTCTCTCACCTCCCAACGGTTGTACAATTTTAATTATACACGTTTATCTGTGTGCTGACTCATTTAGTGCTACTCTCTCCCACTACACATTTTATATGAAGAGGACAGGAACCATAGCAGGCTCGACCACCATGATCTACCCAGCACTCACTTGTACAGTACATGCTGCATATTTAACAGCTGCTAAATACCGTTAGACAGACAAACATGAGCACTGATGTTCAAGTGAACGGCCCATCCCCATGTGAAAGTTGCAACCCTCAGCAAACGCAGTTTCCAAGGAACAGCGATTGAGGAAGTAGTGAGAAAGATGACTTAAGAGGGGTTCCCAAATCACCCCCCTTTTATTTTTAAATGACATTTAAAAATCACGTGAGGTGACAGAGTCCACTTGCGAAGAGCTTTTGAGTCACAAAGGGGTAGGTCTTCATTCCAGCCCTACCACTTGGAGACTGAATGTTTCTGAGCCACAGTTTTCTCATCTGTAAACATGGGGTTGCCATTAGTAAACAAAAAGAGATAAAGTCTGTGAAAACACACGGGAAGCCAACAGGGGAAGAAGAAATCAGTTTAAGGACCTACTGAATTAGCCTCTTCTCTGTCACATAAACAAGTAAGTTCAAGAGCAATCATGGTCTTAAAGCAGAGGTTTGCAGATGGCCCTGCCTTCAGCCTCTCCAAGAGTCTTCCACAGGGAGAAGGCACTTGAAATGAAGGGAGTCATTCAGACCAAGGCCCTGTGCTTTCCACACTGTGACCCAAGGGCTCTAAGTGGCTTGGCCAAGGTTTCTGGAGACCTGTTCCACCCTTCTCTACTTGTCATCAGCATTCTGCCATACTGATCTCAGAGACAGAACGTTTGCGAAAGAGCCAAAAGGTAACCGCTGCAACAGCTATTTGGAGAAAGATCTACATATCTGTGTAGACACGCTGCAGCTCTCAGTGAGTTGAAGTGGGATTCTGCCTACATTTGAGGCGAGGCTTTTCAGTGATGTCTAATGCCTGCGTTTCTTAAATGATATAGTGGGAAGAATAGATTTTTGAGTGGAATGTTTGCTTGAAGTTTGAGAAAATAAACTCTCAAAGCCCCAGTACAAAAAGCTAACCCACAATTCAATAACTCTCTCTTGAGTTAAAAGGAAACCAGTGTAGCCCAGAATTAACTCTGAGCCACGGCGAGAAGCACAGCAAACAGGAGTCCTTGTGAAATGCTGAGCCCCCCAAGTTAGGGACAAAATAAACAGAGTTGGCTAAACATGGCTTCAAACCGCTGTCTACTGGTCAATCACCAGGGCTCATATTAGCAGAATGAAAAACTATAAAAAGATGAAAAGGAAATCTCAGAAAGCAACATTTCTATACAAGAAAAGTCACTATTGGATGTCTTAAGGGAAATCAAAGCTTGACTTCAAATAAGCTGTTCTCTGCTGGGAAATAAATAGCAGCATCTGTCCTCAATCTATTCTTGACTGATTATTACAAGATTAGCACATGCTATAATAATGTCTTAGTGTTAATTTCATAGAAGATGAGTAATCTACTATTAAACCCAAAGAAATAACTGAAAAATTGTATCAGAGAACCACAAATAAGTCTACCACAATCTACTGACATAAAAATAATATTTCACAGCAGGGCGTGGTGGCGCATGCTTGTAATCCCAGTACTTGGGAGGCTGAAAGAGGAGGATCTGGGTTCACGGCCAGCCTCAACTACTTAGGCTCTCTGCAACTTAGTGAGACCCTGTTTCAAAATAAAGAATAAAAAATAGGACTGGGGATGTCGCTTGGTGGTAGAATGCCCCTGGGTTTCATCCCCAGTGCCACAAAAAAACCAAAATAATAATAATAATATTTCACATGTTTAAAAATAGGCAAGATTATACAATGTAGTTGTTTCTTCCTAATTATAGACATTAAAAGTCCCAGTAACAAATTTAGGGATGTAGTGTTTCACAGAATGTACATTTACTTAAATTCAACAAAGGCTGAAGCTGGGCCACAGGATCTAAGTTTAAGTAGGAAATGAAGTGAGGAAGAAACATTCATGTTGAGGTTTGTACGTATGTGGACAAATCTAAATTTCTGCAGAGAAATAAACAGGACATTACTCTGAATTTCTGTGCCTTGTTTCATCTGCAGATCATGTAAAGACACCACTGGGAGTGGTTATATATTTTTTCTATGAGTGCAAACCTTATCTTTTTTAAATATACTTTCATTGGTGCATTGTAGTCTCATATCATAATGAAGTTCAGAGTGACAAGGACACACAGGCACACAGCACTTGGTGAGCTTCCCCCCGGCTCCCCCTCCCCTCCCTCCCCATCCCCTTACAGGATATGGAGATGGCACTGGTCATTTCACATATGTACAGAACTTCATGGAAGTGTTTCCTTCATTGATTGCTTCTCCCTCCTCCCACCACCATCCTCTCCGAATCTTATCTTTTGCAATAGTAAGTATTGAGGGGTGGATCTAGGTTTTATGAAACTAGCATGGGTAATTTGAGGAGTCCTCTTAAAGGAAAAGAACACAAAATTTGAAGACAAAATTATGTAGAGGGTATCACAGTGTGAGGCTCCGGGGCGAAGCACCAGCAGGCTCACCGTCAATCCACCCCTGGACAGTCTTACACTCCTGAGTTCCATTGCATGGTGTCTTACAGAGTGCTGGGTACTTTATAGGCATTAAGTTCTTACTGACTCCAATCATTTCAGAAGCAAGCAGAAGATGTAATGAGATTAAATTCAACAGTTTTAATTAAATGTACTTTGAATTCATGTTGATTCTATTGTTTAAATTTTATCATTCAGTTATTAGTATTTTAAAAATAAAAAATGTCTATCCACTATAATAGAAGAAAAAGGTTTTTAAAAATCATCAAATAAAAGCTGGATGTACACAAGCCATAGACTAAACACCCTAGTTCCTGTGTATATGTCCACCGTGAAGGGTGAACAGCTGGAATTTACCCCTTTACGCCGTGGACATCTGTGGACTGTTATCAATGGAGTTTCCCCCTAAGCGGAAGAGGCTACCAATTCCAAAGCAAACTTGTCATTTTTTTTATGTTTTGAGCTACTTCCTCATATTGCCTGCCAACAGTTAGCACACTACATCCTTTAAAAAATATGAAATATGCCGGATGTGGTGGCACAAGCCTATAATCCCAGTACTTGGGAGGCTGAGATAGGAGGATTACAGGTTCAAGGAAGTCTCGGCAAGTAGTGAGACTCTCATCAACCTAACGAGACCCTGTTTCAAAATAAAAATAAAATAGAGGTGAGAGTGTAGCTCAGAGGATGAATGCCTCTGGGTTCAATCCCCAGTATCACAAAAAAATTAATAATAATAAATAAAATAATAAAAATATGAAATACCCAAAAGAGAAGATTCACATAATTCTTTAATTTTTACTTATACATGAATGATTATATGAGTAAACAAGCTATGATAAAAAATGGCTAACCAATCCCACAAATTTACACTCTGGGTTTAATATTTTGTCAAGTACTTTTATGCAAGATTCTATAGGACTTCCTATAATGCAGCCTGGGATACCATAACCAGATCCATGTACGATAAATAAGCAGTAAGCGATTGTCTCTGAATATGAACATATGAATGACCACCAATCCGAATAAGTTCACTCTATATGCATCTGCAAGGAAACTACTAGAACAGTTTGTATCTCAAATATTTCCTAAAGGTCTATTTGTTAAAGTCTTGATTCCAGGGGCGTGGTATTGGGGGGCCCTTAAAAGAGGGGTCTAGTCTTATAGTCTTAAGTCAGTAGGTGCTCCTGAAAAAGAAAGTGGGACCCCAGCCCCTCCGTCTTCCTCTATTTTCTCCCTGGCCAGGAGGTAAGCACTCTGCCCCACTGCACACCCCTACCATGATGTGCTGGTTTGCCTGGGTCTAAAAACAACAGAGCCAACCAATTATGGGCCAGAACCTCCAAAATTCTGACCTACATTGAATATTTTTCTTTATAAATTGATTATATCGGGTATTTGCTATAGTGAGGGAAAGATAACTAACAACTATTTTGTGGAAAACCCCACTCTTATCAATAACTTTACTTATGTTGGAAGAGAGCATGACTGTTAAAGCCATTTCTGATGACTGGCAGATAGAGTTACATTAAAAATGTTTAATGTCGAGCCGTGGTGGCGCACGCTTGTAATCCCAGCATTCGGGAGGCTGAGACCGGAGGAGCGGGGTTCGAGACCAGCCTCAGCTACCTAGTGAGGCACTCCGCAACTGAGTGAGACTCGGTTTCAAAATAAAGAATAAAAAATAGGGCTGGGGTGTAGCTCAGAGGTAGAATGCCCCTGAGTTCAATCCCCAGTACCGAAAAAAAAAAAAAAATGTTTAATGTCTTCATAAAAAATATTAATAAGCAGCTGTTTGTGTGTGTGCATGTGGTACTGGGGATTGAACCCAGAAGTATTCCACCTCTGAGCTCTACCCCCATTCTATTTTATTATTTTATTTTGAAACAGGGTCTCACTCAGTTGCAGAGGGCCTCACTAAGTTGCTGAGGCTGGTCTCAAACCTGCAATCGTCCCATCTCAGCCTCCCAAGTACTGGAATTACAGGCGTGCGCCCCCTCGTCCCAGGCAATAAGCAACTTTTAAAGTAAAAAAATAGGTCAGCAAAATACATCCAGCATAATGATAAGTAAATAACCAACTTCCTTAGTATACAAAGAATTATTATTGGATTATCAATAATTAGGAAGAAATAGTCCAAAGCTGGGCATGGTGGCGCACGCTTGTAATCTCAGCATTCGGGAGGCTGAGACTGGAGGATCCAGGTTCGCGGCCAGCCTCAGGTACCTAGTGAGGCATTCCACAACTTAGTGACACTCGATTTCAAAATAAAGAATAAAAAATAGGGCTGGGGGTGTAGCTCGGAGGTAGAATGCCCCGGAGTTCAATCCCTAGTGCCATAAAAAAAAAAAAAAGAAATAGTCCAAAAGAGAAACAACAACAACAGATATGCAAATACAGTTCACAGAAAGAAAACAAATGGTCAATAAGCACTTTGGGGTGGGGGAGCTACTGGCATTGAACCCAGAGGCCTTCTACCTCCAAGTTTACTCCCAGCCCCATTTTATCTCTTATTTGGAAATAGGGTCGAGGACAGCCTTAGCAAGTAGTGAGACTCTCATCAACCTGGTGAGACCTTGTTTCAAAATAAAAATAAAAATAAAATAAGGATGGATGTAGCTCAGAGGTAGAATGCCCCTGGGTCCAATCCCCAGTATCACACACACACACACAAAAGGAGTGTGTATATGTGTGTGTGTGTGTATACATATAATACTTACATATTCCCAGAAAATTTTGGGAAGAATACTTATAAGAGATGGGACTAGCAAACTTGGAAAAAAGAAATTTTTGCTTTCTATTTTTATAATTTTCTGAATCATTTGAACTTTTCCTCATACATATACATATATATATATATATCCATATACTTCTATTTATAAACTGCTAATATGTATTATCTGCCTTGATAGGTTATATTCTGTTTAATTTTCTCTTTCTACTAATGCATTTTTTTTTAAATGCCAACAAATGTTATTTGGAAAAAAACAAAGTGAGAAATTTATAATATTTATTTAATAACATTCTACAGCATAAGATTATTAGCATTTCCAACCCGAGCACAGGTTATTTTTGAAACTTAAAAAAAAAATCTGGTTAACAAAAATCAATATTCAACAAGTCCCAACAACAAAAACACCCTATCTCATTTCCTTCCTTCTGCAGGAAGCCCCAGAATATAAGGATTTGAATGAGGATTCTAAACAATTGTTTGGCTGACAGTTTTCTTTCTCCCAAAGACAAGTCAATTTAATGTTGTTTTTAAAAAATGATGAAGTTTAATTTTAAATAAAACGAAAATAAGGGAAAATATAAAGATTATCTGTGTGCGAGTTACAATGTGCATGCTCTACTCTGCACGTCCCTTAACAATGTGGATAAAGGCTACTTATGCGCACGAAGCAGGGATACACGGTGTTTCTCATAGTCAGTAACACCATCACCACAGCCACCATTCATTAGCTGCTTCCTATGGGTCTAAGGCTGAGCTCCATGCTTAATACACACTAGCGCATTTATTCCCCACAACAATAAGATTGATGGCCAACTGATCATTTACTGACATTATATAAAAATTAAAAATTAATTCCTGTAAAACAAGAAACTCAGGGTGGTAAACAGTCACTGAAATCTATAAAGAGTTGAACCTAGCCAGGCGTGGTGACACACACTTACAATCCCAGTACTTGGGAGGCTGAGACAGGAGGATTGTAGTTTCAAAGCCAGCCGTGGCAACTTAGCGGGGTTCTCAGGAACCTACTGAGACCCTGTTTCCAAATAAGATATAAAATTTGGCTGGGGGTATAGCTTGGAGGTAGAATGTCTCAGTACAAAAAAAAAAAAAAAAAAATGCTGAAGCTAGATTTATGAGACTTCCTCTTAACTCATTTAACCAATTTTTTTTTAGATTCCCCCTTCTCCCCAGAAACAGATCATATAAGCAGCTCCTGAATAATCTTCATGCTTTGGGTCCAAAGGTCGTTCCTTCCAGTCAATCTTTCTGCACACCTGGCTCTCAGCCTTCTAAGCGCAGGTGACTCAGCCCCACACCTTCTCTCTGCTCTGCGCACAGACCCCAGTCCCCTGGGGACCCTTACCTGTCCAGCAGCAATTCTAACACTTCTTTAGTGGAGGCAAAGCCTCTGTACGTTGACAGGAAGATGCTGATGTAGGTAAAGTCATTGTCCCCAAAAGCTGTCAGCAGGTTCTCCACAAGCTTCTCCAAGGTGCCGGCCTTTATGGTCCTGATCTTGCAGGTCTCATACTGACTGACTGTGTGGCCGGGAGGCAGCTGGTCCCCTTCAACCTGTGTGATAAATTAATGGTTACCATCAGGAGAAATGACTTCCTATGGAAAACTGCAAACACTAAAATAAAGCCAGGGTCTGTCGTTTCTCCTTGATCTTATTTAGTTTCCCTACAAGTCACATAGGGAAAGGTCCTCTCCTCTGCGCAAAACCTAAAAAGCAGCTAATTCACGAAGATTGCTAACGGTCATTGTCATCGTCACCACAGCCACCATTTGTTAGCTACTTCCCACGGGTCTAAGAATAAGCTCTGCACTCCATACATATCAGCACACTCACTCCCCACAACCACAAGATTCATGGCAAATCGATCATGTGCTGACATTACATACGTAAAAATTAAAAATCAACTTCTGTAAAGTTAGAAATTTAGGGCAGTGAATAGTAACTGCAATGAGTGGCATGGCGGGTGACAGTAACGATGGAAGATGTGTGTGCGTGTATGTTCCCCTTCTCTCTACAAGTGCAGCTGCTACTCCACAGCCATTACATTTGCTTGTACTTCTCCCCTACCAAAAACTAGGTTGCAGGAATTTTTTTTTTTTTTTTTTTTTTTATCAAGGATGTTTTCTATGATCCCAGGATTGAGTGTAGCAAATGTTATCAACCATTCCCTTTATATCGTTTCAAGGTAAGGTTTCAAACTCATTCGGCTCCTATAGTGGTTTTGGAGAGCTGCTCGATAAATTTCTAGGACTTGTGTGAGCCAGTTGACATCATGTGGACAGCGTGAAAACTCAGCCACGGTAGGACTATGCTCTCCATGGAAAGCTATGGAGACGTGGCCATGAGCCCACGTTCTGCGGTCCACAGAAGGCAGCAGCACACATTCTGACTCAATACCATCAGCAGCGAAGAGGTGGCTGTGACACGGCTACACCAGGCAGCACTGGGCTCCTCTTGGGGGAGTGGTGGAAAGGGTGCATGGTTGTATGAGCCCTGCCTTCTGGAAACTTACATTGTACGAGAGAAAACACCCACGAGAAGTAGCTATCGCGTGAGAATAAAACTATGAAAAATACTGGTAGATAGAACTCCACAGGTAGACATAAATAAAAATTGATTGGTGATAAAATCTGAAAGCTTAAAAACTGCATATGAAGGAAGAAAATTAAATTGGAAAAAAAAAATGTGGTGTGCTTTGCATCCTACAATCAACCTTTGCCTAACAGATTGTGTAGAGTGCAATCTGCTAAGTTTAACTTCTCCTTCATAGGCCCGGTGGATATTGCCTACCGTGAGAAGTGCTATAATACATCTTTTTCTAGAGCAAACAGTTATTCTCAGTGATGTGCACAATCACAGGTTTACCTGAATCATAAGTTGAATTGCTTTACAGCAGATTTTCCCAAACTGAAATAATTAGACATCTAAAAAATTCAAGTTTTTAGAGGGGCAAAAAGAAGGAACTGAGTGCTTAGGGATGGGAATCGTGCTTATCAAGGCATATGGTTGCTTTTCTTCACTTGGCCTGTCAGAAGTTAAACTACTAGAAAGAACGTAACCACAGGATTGCTTTCAGAAAGACTGAAGAGGTTGAGACTGCATTAGAAAGGAGTTAGAATAGCTTAATGTCATCAAGTCTAACAGCTAGCAGGAATTAACACTGACTCCAGCTTATATGGTACATGGCTTTATTTATTTAATTTTTAAAAGTTTCCCAAGAAGAGGGTTCTTGTTCAAGCACAGTACCAAATGTTTCTTTAGACCTCTTAGGACTATTGATTCAGACCAAGGCCTAATAACTGTTCTTTATCATTCTATAACTAGTTTTAGAACAAGCCTAGTAGTACCCATCTGTTCCCCAGAAGCTCCAATTAACTTAAAACAGAAGCAGGAAGTGAAAAAGATATATGGTTTCAAACTCTAATTACAATTTTAATTACTTGGTGGTGTTGCTTTAAATGTGTGCTATAATGCACTAATTCAAAAAGGAAAAAGAAAAGAAAAAAAAAAGAAAGAAAGAAAGAAAGGTCCTGTGGTCAAGTTTGGAGACTATAGAGTTCAACAAATCCAAAGACTTGTTTTCACTGCAGAATTTTTTGAACTCTTTATTACACTAACATGTGTTATTGAACTCCAAGAGAGGGCTATGGTATATGACATTTCCAAATGGGTTTCCCTTTATTCTCAGAGCATCTTGAAGAACTTTGGAATGAACATATTTTAGAAAATGTTGGCTTAGTAGATTACTGTAATGCATTTAAGACCTTATTCATATTTACTACTTTTCACTTTAAAAAAGGATAAATCAGCTGGGCGTGGTGGCGCACGCTTGTAATCCCAGCATTCGGGAGGCTAAGACCGGAGGATCCGGGTTCGAGGCCAGCCTCAGCTACCTAGTAAGGCACTCCGCAACTTAGTGAGACCCGGTTTCAAAATAAAGTAAAAAATAGGGCTGGGGGTATAGCTCAGAGGTAGAATGCCCCTGAGTTCAATCCCCAGTACCACAAAAAAATAAATAAATAAAAATAAATAATAAATAAATAAAGGATAAATCAAGACACTATAAAATATGTTAATTTTTATCTTCAAACATCTATATTTAATGTTTTTGTTAATGCAGTATTGTTTAAAAAGCAGGAATGTTTTGTGGGTTTTTTTTTTTGTGGTACTGGGGATTGAACTCAGAGGCATTCTACCTCCGAGCTATACCCCCAGCCCTATTTTTTATTCTTTATTTTGAAACCGAGTCTCACTAAGTTGCGGAGTGCCTCACTGGGTAGCTGAGGCTGGCCGCGAACCCGGATCCTCCGGTCTCAGCCTCCCGAATGCTGGGATTACAAGCGTGCGCCA